>OZ025880.1:2373812-2433812 GCA_964019415.1 Ianthella basta
GTGTGTGTGTGTGTGTGTGTGTGTGTAATGTGTCCCTGTCTACTGAATGTGTTGGAATCTGAAGTCTATTTGGTTTGGTAATTCATGTACATACTTCCCAGTGTGTACAATTTACCATGGTGTGTATGAGTGATCCTTTGACACTGGTCAGTTGTATGTAAAGGGGATAATTAACTTCAGTCACACTTGCAGAACTGCGCAATGAAGTCAGAGAGTTTGGTACATAGCTTCCATCTGTGCCAGTGAAAGTTTTGGTTTCAGTTGGAAGCTAGGTACATGAGACTGAAGTCATACCTACGTACGTTCATATCCAATACAGCATGTCAAGCCCATGTGTAGTTTTAAGCTTACCTAGTGTGCCTTAATTGTGATACATGGTTATTTATACATATATTGCTTAGACAGCTGTCTGCACTCAGGTGTCAATAGGGCTACCTATGTATTGTCTACCTGGTGAGGCTGGGAGTTTGGGAGTGTGGTAATCTAGTCATCCCTTGTCAAGAGTTTCCCTCTGTTCAGTGGTACAGTGCGTAGATGTACCTATGCAATACTGTATTGCAATCACCCCCAGCCCCATAGGCAGTTGTTGCCTCAGATTCACACTTCCTGTGAGCATTTACATGGGAGGGTCTAGCAAGCCAGACTGTACACATCTAGAAGCACAACTTCAGTCCGTGTCCTAATGACTGCATGGTTGAGTACAACCGCTGTACCCCTCTTGTTAATGCAGCAACTTTCTGTACATTCTATTCTTTACGTCATACGAATCTGTACCTGTCTGGCAGTCCCTTCTCTTGTCCACTGTACCCACTGCCAGACAGTTGTCTTCCGGTGCCGTTTTGCAGCTGCAGCAGCTGACCTCATTGTACGTATTGTGTGCTTGCACACATCAAAGTAGGTACTTAAACGTGTTTGCATTGATTGGGTGCAAACTATGTATGTGTGGAAGTCTTTGGTGTTTGAAGTTGTCTGTGTATGTGGAATCATATTCTGTTATTTTGCAAGGGTCGGTACCGTGTGGGTGTGGGTGTGCATGCGTGCGTTCGTGCGTGCATGTGTTGGCAAGTGGGTGTTTGGATGTGGGAGGATGGGTGTGGGTGTGTACAGCTGGGTGAAAATTATGAGATCATGAATGTCACAAAAACTGTGTGGGTACGTGTATTCTGTGTGAATTGGGCTGGCCCACCACTCTACTGCTGTAGTGCATCGCATTAGCTCATTATTTTCAACTCCTATGGAAGCAGTCTGATTGGTTCATATCCGGTATTGTTGAAAATACAGTAAAAATGTATTTGACATTGTGTGAGGAGCATTATGTAACCATAGCAACTGCTTAAGTGCCTCGATCGCTGGACATAATACAGTGACATCAGCATTTCCCTTTACAAGTGGTGTGCATGCAAGTGAACATGCCTATTTCTTTCCTTGGTATGATAAATGCTTTTGTCACATTCTTGGTGACCACGAATCAAGCATCAATAGACTCTGCCTTTGGCAAGGTTTTGAAAAGGAATCTGTCGTGGTGAATAACGATGCCTTACAAGTCTTATTACAGTCTGTAAGGTTCTATGAACTCCTCTCTCCTCCTTTGGAGTCTAGGAGAAGTCTCTCCCTATCCACCAGAAGCCTGGCAATGGGGTAGTTGTTTGGCTGGTATCCTTCTCCATTCATTGTTCATTGTTTGGTGATACTGTACAAGTGAACAGAAGGCGTTGGGCCCGCCACGCATGTGTGTGTGTGCTATTGTTATGGCTTTGGGGGCAAGCAGGGAGGGAGGTCACATGGCTGTCTATAATGATGTTAAACGTCATTCCCAGACACACAGATTCAGTGCCATGTACTCACATACGTACGTACGAATGTACATATATGCAGCATTTATACATGCATGCACGCAGGCACATCACAACATTCAGCTACGTACATATAAGCATGCTGTGTGTGTGTACGTGTATACATTCAACAAACATAGTCCAGTGATACCCCCCTCCACCCCTGCCCCCACACCTACACATTTAAACAGTAATTTTGAATGTGAACGGTTTCTATTCACGTCTCCCTGTGTTTTGGGAACACAAAACAGTTACAGTGTTGAAGTCCACAAACTGTGGAGGTCCCCAATGGCAGCAGACCATACACACGCACATATGCATGCGCAGCTGATTGGGTGCACCCAATCTCACTCACTGGAGGGTCAAAGTACACTTCCATGATTTGTGTGGCTGATTTGGCTCTCAAATGTGTGGGCTGGTGATTCTTTTCAATGCTCACCCCGCCCCACCCCACCCTTGTCTGTTTACCATACACACAGCCACACAACCTATCTTATCTTTCTACATTGTGGCTAAATTCAATTGTATACCAGTTCATATAGGTCTCAACATATGGACTGTGTTTAGTTGTTGTCTGGGGTGCAGTGGGTGACCTGACACTTTTGATGTACGTATATATACAGGATGTTGCCAATGGATTTGATTCCCAATCTGACCACTCCACCCACTCCTCTGCCTCCAAGGAGATGACGTCGGTGCCGCGACAGGCCACTTTTGAGCTGGAGACCTCAGACCAGCAGGATCCTGAGCTCAGTTTGGAACTAGAGTTCAATCCCACTCCACACACAGAAGAAGCTGAAGAGAACAGCATTGCTTCGCAAGGCAGTTCCACTGTTGTTGTGAGTGAGCATGTGACTATTGCATGGATGTCATGTGACTGTTGTGTGATCATGTGACTACCATGTGATTGCTAATTTACTTGCTCACAGCTGTGTTTGTTGACTCTTTACTATGTAATCTGTGTTCTGTTGTGCAGCTGGGAGCCTCAGACAAGCGAGTTAGCAACCAAGACAACATTGATCTGGACTCTATTCTGGACGACTTGATGTCTTTTGACCCTTCAAAGGCTGTTGCACAGGCTCAGCAACAGAGAGTTGCTCCTGTACAGAATGGACACGTTGCCCACCAGATGTCCCCACCCCCACCATCACAACAAAGCCAGCCCCATCCCCCACCTTCACAGCCTGTGGCAGTCCCATCCAGCACAGGTGCGCCCCCTGCCGACAGCTTCCAGCTGCCAGGGTCTCTCAATGAGGAAAAAAGCAAGCCTGCCCTGAGCCGTAAGCTGAGCACAGTGAACCGAATGAATGTCCTACCACAGGGAGCCTCCACTGAGGAAGGGAAGACTGTCCTAATCAGGACCAGCACCTCTACACTCCACTCTGCCTCCCAACAGGTAGGTGGGAACCAGAATGGTGCACAACTCCAAGGCCCTCCACTGTGTTGTGTAGCTGTCATATCAGAGAAGTAGGTATACAGAGGCAGTGTGGTATGGCGCAGTCATAGGAGTGATCCACAAGTAGCTATGTATGTACGTACGTATGTATGTGTGTGTGCATGTACTCGAGCAGCTTATACTGTTCACAGTGAAGTAGACAAATGCAGGCTGAGCCACATGTTAAATTTGTTACTCTGTTTCCTGATTGGAAACTGCCACTGAAAGACAATTGTGCTACAGTAGGAATAACATCGTTAACGTTTATTGTTGTATTTTTTGGGAATGTTATACAGAAAATGCTTTACAAGGAAAAGATTTGTATGGCGAAGTATTGTGGGGACTACATGTGCACATGGATTATTTCTATACAGTCATTTACGACATAATGATCATGACAGTGTCGTGTGAACTAGTGGTACAACTGGTAAAAAATTAACAGTGGTTGCTGTCAGTCAATTTTTATGACCTCTGGCAGCCCACCATCTACAGACTATCATTCCCTCACCCCCATCACACTGTGAAGCACCCCCATCACACTGTGAAGCACCCCCATCACTCTTTGAGCACCCCGCTGTAATGCAAGTACGCTTCACCCACCTCCTACTCATCCCAGTCACTATGCCACTCACTCCCACCACTATCCAACTTATCCCCTACCCACCTTTACATACGTACGCACGTACTCACTCCCTCCCCACATTTTGCTTGGTTACAGATGTCTGACAGCGATATTAAGCAGCGACTAGACAATTTTGTCTCCAAGTTGGAAAGGGATGCATCCCTCAATGAGGAGGAGAAAGACTTAAAGGTGAAGGAGGAGAAGATGAGGATCGCGCTGGAGAAGATGAAGCTGGCCAACAAGAAGAAGGTGTGTGTGTGTGTGTGTGTTATTTGTACTGTACTATATGTTTGCATACTTACTTACATACTGTACACAAGTGTGCTATAACTCTTTCCCCTCCCCCTCTCTCCACTGCAGGTAGTAATCAAGGTGTTCACAGAGGATGGTGCAAGCAAGGCGGTGGTGGTTGATGAGGACATGACAGCTGCAATGGTGTCTCACCTCCTGGCTGTCAAGAACCACTGGGAAGAGGGGCCGTATTGGCAGCTGGTGGAGCGTCTGGGAGACCTCAGTGCTGAACGAGTCTTGGAGGATCACGAGAATGTGGTGGATGTGCACAACTCATGGCCTCGAGACAACAAGAACGTGTTCATGTTCAAACAGAATAAGAAGAAGTATGAGTTGATGGAGCATCCACTGGTGAGTAGGTGGGCATGTTCATGAGCACTTGTGTACATATACGTAGTGCACCCACACACACACACACACACACACACACACACACACACACACACGCACACACACACACACACACGCACGCACGCATGCACGCACGCACACACACAGATGCACCTTTGACTCCCCACATTTCCTGCACATATGTTATTGTGGTAACACAGTTGCTTACAGCTGTATACCTTACTTGGCCAGCTGTCCTGTCCTGTGCTGTTCCGCGGTGGCCTCCCCAGCACTTGTACGTACATTAGATAATGATCCCCAACTACACTTGTTTGGCATCACACACCACACCGCATGCCCACTCTTACACTTCCTTATATGGGCACCTTTGTGGGAAACAGTTACCTATTACAGAGTACTTATAAGAGGCTCCTTCCGTTCTGTGTGAGGTGACCTAACTCCACACATGGATGCACATCATTTTGTACACACAAATATGGATGTACAGTGCATACAGTATGCAAACCATACTTTACATATACGTACGTGTATACACATCACCATACACACACGCACGCCACATCACACAACGTGTATGGGCACTTACAAGATGTACCCTATGCCACAGCCTCGTAATCTGGACCTCACACAAAGATCACAGCACTGTGGCAAGAGAGACCATCACATTACATTGCATATGTCAATGTTGTCCACATTCACTCCCAGTATGGGACCAAAACTTCCAAAACCTCGTTCCTGTTTACCCTGCAAGCTCCACCCAGACCACACAATTGGGACAACAGAAGCCCCCACCTCTGTCATCACTGCATATTTCCCACTCATTCATCCCCATAGTGAGAGGGCACCAGGCACTGCATCGATCAAGTTATGATTGATGGTGGTACAGACACCCTTGAATCGATTGGAATGCGAGGGTTAAAGGAGATGGTTGGGTGTGGCATTGCGTGCATGCCAGTGACACTAGATCAGTAGAGTTAATTAGGAGTAGGACCGCTAGACATCTGGGCGCATTCCTTTTACGTATGTGAGGTCTGTGTTTAATTGTTTTAAGGCATGAACTGTTGGCCGCAATCAATCATCTCATTTAGAGGGGTCTAAAACAGTTTTGCTTGGCGACCAGTTGTGCTCTGGTGGGTTACTGTTTGAATGTGCGCACATATGATGTAGTCAGCCACTGAATAATGACAATGGGTCACTCTCACAGCATTCTCTCATTGCCTCTACTTCCCCTCTCCTCCAGAACTTCTTCCCAGAGCTTGGAAGCACTGCGGCAGATGTGGACCCAAAGAAGAAGGCAGAGCGAGCCAAAAAGATAATGATGCAAGAGTACTTTTCTGAAAGTGGCCGTGTTCCTGAGGTAGAGGGTGTGTTGTACATGAAAGAGGCACTGAAGAAGCCATGGAAGAAGTATTTCTTTATGCTGCGAGCATCTGGTCTCTACCACTCCAGCAAGGGCAAGTCAAAGGTGAGCTTTAAAGGGCTACTTTGAGTAACCGATGCACTCCTGTCCTTGCTACATAGCATTTTGGTATCACTCACTGTTAAGCAAGGAAGTGGACGATTTCCATTGACAGCCTGATTCAATGCTTCACACAACTTTGAGCATTTAGATCTTTGTGTATATGTACATACGTGCATACGTATGTACGTATGTGTGTATGTGTATGTACGTATAATGCATTTGTGTGTATAGCATCACCCTCTTCCACCTCTGTGACTCAATGCAGGCCATGAAGCACTTGGTCAAGTTTGTCACATTTGATGACCATGACTTATACTCTGGCGTCAACTTCAAGAGCTTACTGAATGCGCCTTCGCAGTACTGCTTCTGCCTCAAGGTAGGAGCAGGAGCTGGCCGTCGTTACCTGTCAGTATAGCAGTTCATAGCAAACTCTGCTCGTATGTCTCTCATACTGTGTTTGCTTGTCTAGTAGGTGTTGATGTGTACAGGTGTGGGAATAGAAGGGTAATTTATGTACATATGTACAGTGTATATTACATATTTTATGTACGTACATACTATGTAGTATGTACAGTACGTATGTACCTTAGAACTGCCATAGAATCTGTGTGATGTTCACCTGTACACTATACATATGTATGTGCATGTAATGTATGTAGCATTTTACAGATATTAATGTCCCTGTAGTCTTATTGTAAGGCCGGTATTTCTATGTACTGTACGTACGAGTGCAGTGCTCTGTGCTCTACCCACTTCCTCTCCCCTTGCATTCCTCCCCCATCCAGCCGTCCCGCTCTACTGCTGCTACCAAGGACGTGAAGGTGTTTTGTGCAGAGAATGCACATCTCCTCAAAATGTGGATGGCTGGAATCAGAATGGCAAAGGTGTGTAAATTTATATGCAATTACATGTACTCCGGATGATGTGCTAGAGGCTAATGCTGTGCATGGTAATGGTACCGACTTGAGTGTTAGTACCATTCCACTTAGCACAAGGAAACAATTGTAAGTTTCGGCTACAAATGAGCTCATCAATTGCATCTTACAGCAGCCTTAATACATACTTATGTACTTACGTATGTAGCCACCCCACAGTTACTGTATTAGTCGGCAGAAGCGGCATTGGATTGTTTTAGCAAGCGAATGTAACAGTCATGAGAATGGTTGTGGGTTAAAGTTACAGAGCTCATTATGAGGCTTCCCTGTGCACATTGAAAGTGTAATACAGCATACAAAGTGTACGGGTTAATGATACACACGTACGTACATGCATACTTACGTACATACGTAATTATTGATTGAGCTAGGATAGCCAGAACATGCATGTACAGTACATGTTTATGGTACAGTGAAACCTGAATATGACAGACAACTGTGGGCCAGTTGTAATTGGTCTTTATAGAGAGGTGACTGCATTGCAGAGGTACGTAGGCCACACTGTTCAGTGCCATGTTAGTGCTATTGGGGCTAGGGAGGCTGGCTGTTTTAGAGAGGTGGCTGCTTTATGCAGCTACCATCTTAGACAGGTTTCACTTTACCACTTAATATCTGCCGTATACGAACGTATCTCTATGTGAATTAGTGATCACCAAATGTTTAGGTTTGCATACATACAGGTTTTGCTGTATAAAATATATATCTTAGCAGCCCTGGTTACTAACTGTATATGATTAAGTACGGTAGCTGTAGCAAACACTTCCACTTTCTCCCCATGCAGTACGGCATTGAGTTGTACAATGACTACAGATCAGCATTTGTAACACAGTTCAAGTTGGAGGAAACAGATCCAGCTGATATGTGTCAGAGAATGACAAAGGTACCACTTGATGAATTAGAATTATCAGTGTGTCTGTGAATGTGAGCATTGCATAGAATCTGGCTAACACTGGCTGTAGAACTAACTGTAACTGAAATGCTGCAATAGTACTAGTCCCTCTGTCAAAGTGGCCCCACTAGGCCAAACTGGCAGAAAATGGCTGTCGTAATTGTTCCACTGAAGCAACAATGTCCCTTTGTTTTCCCCCAACATTCATTACGGTGGTATGTATATGTCAGTTGAGGCCATCTATTCGTCGATTGAAATGTGATCCCCTAGTTTTACCATGTGTCCCAAATTGAGGGAGATGTCAATAATATGTGAACATGTCAATTCCTTTTAGTGTGTCACACGTACGCATGTACATGTTCCCTTTTGCAGTCACCGTCTGAGGTTGGTTCCCCTCCTATGAATGCTGCTGCTTTGGAGTCCCCTGTAAGCAGCCCCCCGACCACCAGTTCAGTTGCTAATCGCACTCCTGCTCCGAGGCCACAGCCTTTGGCAGCTGTCCTCCCAGCGTTACCTGAACAACCCAAAGCTGCGGTTGACCGACCGATGCCTGAACAGCCTGTTCAGCATCACAGACCACAGCCTCTGCCTCCTGTTCGCCATCAAGTACCTGAGCAGCCCAAACCAGTGGTTGAACGTCCACCTCCAGAACAACCCATTCAGCATGTTGTGCTCAATAGGCCTCCTCCTTCTCCGTCTGCCCCCCAGCCGGTCGCAGCCATCCCTGCTGTGGAGCCACCACTGCGTAGGCACAGCCCCTCCCCCAACCCTCCCAATCCGCCAGTACCCACTGCGCAACAGCACCAACCGTCCTTAAGAACTGCTCCACCGCCAACTGCTCCAAAGCCTAAACCTGGTGCAATGTCACCCGAAAACAGGAAGAAGCCCCCTCCACCTCCACAGCGGGGAGATAGCCACTTGTCCCCGGTCAAGACGCTGCCTGACTCCACACCTGTACTGCCACCACAAATGAATGGAAATGCATCTACAGAATCAGTGAGGAGTGGTTCAGGCAGCCCACCAAGGGGAGCTCATGAAGCTTCCCCTCCTTCACGCAGCACCGGAGGACCACGAATTGTGCCTACACCTAAACCAAAGCCTCAGCCACCCACTCCCGCCCCTCGCCCTCAAGCGCTGCCCCCCTCTATACCACCCGCGATGAAAGAACCTCAGCCGTATGTACAGCCAGTGCCATCCACTGTTCCTGAGCAGGCTGCACCACCTCAGCCCAGGCCAAAACCAAAGCCGAAGATCACCCCATCTGGCCAGGGTGTGCGAGTGCTGTCTTCGAACAACATGGCCACCTCCCCCACTGCTTCCACTCCCCTGCTGGTGACAGATGGTGCCCCCGTGCAGGACCAACCCGTACAGCAACTCTCCAAATCTCCAAGCTCTCAGCAGTTTGATCCCGCACCTCCTTCAGCGAGAGTACCACCTGAAATCCCCAGACCGTACAAACCGTCAAAGTCACAGCAGGAGCTGTCTCTGCAGAGTGGGTCCTCCTTTCAGGGCACCCCTCCGGCGACTCCCCCTAGGCGGCACGTCCCAGTTGAGCCTCCTTCTCGCCCAATGTTTACCCCACAGAACCAGCCAACCTTCCAACCTCCCCGCCCTACCGAGAGCTTCTCATCCGAGCCTCCGAGCCTCCCACCTGCGGGATACCACCACCCACCTCCTCCAAACACTAACCATCAGCAGGTCCTTGGTGCCACACAGAGGGAATGGTTCCATGGGAAGATTACAAGGGACGAGGCCCAGAAGAGAATCAATAGCCTGGGACAGCACAATGGGTGAGTGTGCATTGCAGCAGGTATCCCAACAGGTGCCTATTCTGGTGTATACAGTATGGACGTGCACTTTTGATGGACTCCTGTATCACATCCAGCAATGCAATGGAGATGTTTTAGTTGTTTGTAATAGTTTGTGTGTCATGTCATGGCAGTTTAGCATGTCTGGTAATACCAGTCTCTCTCTGCTGTATCTTCTTCCCTTACAGTGTGTTTCTAGTGCGAGAGAGTACCACTGTGAGTGGCTGCTATGTGCTAACAATGTATGCGTATGGTACCTTCAGAAACTTCCAGATTCAAAAGGTGAGCCTTACTATCTGTGTGCAAGGAGGGATGGTGAAAGGTTGTCTGAATGTTTCCACCATTCCATGCAATGCTGGCACCACTGGTACTCCTTTAAGTTGTTTCTGAAATGTTTAGCCAATGTACAGTATAAAGGGTACATTATGCCTCAGTACCATCTGTACATTGTGCTTACTTCGGATAAGCACCACAATCCTCAACCGTTCTTGTTGAACGTTTTTAGTCAGTATTGACAGTGGTTGCTCTTTGTAGACACTGCTCAATCTCTAAATCATGTTCTTCTGGAAACTCCAATACGTAGTTAGTATGTACATACATACATACCTCATTCTCTTCAGTTCATGCATGACTCCACCCTTACCAGGTCTCACAATGATCATTGACTTCGTTTGCCTCTTGTGTATGGTAGGTCCAAGTGGGTATGGGAGCAGAGAAGTTCTTCATCGACGACGGCCCTCAATTCCCCTCTCTGGAGCTCCTCATTGCACACTACCACTCCGATGCAGACAGGATGCCGTGCGCACTAACCAGATTTGTTCCCAGGTCACAGTACAATATGGTGTGATGCACCGTGTAACACTGGGCACCCCTAAACTGTGTGTGCTTGTCTTCTGCACTCTAACATTTAATTTGTACAAATCTGCAACAGTCTTCTTATTTTGGCATGAATGTTTAATTTGCATATTAAAGACCTATGTTGCTAAGACTGAAATCTAATTTTTCATGTTATAATAGGTCAAGTGTAATTAAAAGTATCTTGTTCATGATATGCTGTTATGTGCCTCAAGTCAGCTATGGATACGTTTGTATACGTAGTCTGCTAGCCTGAATCATAAGTTGTATATAATTATGTAGATGTGTAGTGTAGTGCTGTGCACGCATCTATATAGCCATGGACGGCCCAGCCCATGCTAGTGCTGGCCCATGCACATGTACAAGCATGCACATGAATAGCCATGGCATGGACGTCTATATTATATAGTCTCGAGTGCCAGATCCCTTGCGGAAGGGTCTAGTTATTGTGTACACCTTAAGCTTAAGCTTGTGTTCAGGATGAGATCCTGCAGCTGGCTGGCCTGACCAATCAGATTTGCCGTTTGCTATGATGTCGGCCTAATTAAACATTTAGAGACGTATAGTGTTGGCTTGCTTGAAGGATATGGTTGGACGTGCTGTGATTTTGCTCGGGTACACTCAAACAGAGCAAGAACAAGCCATACAAGCAAAACAATACAAATTTGGGCGCTCCATACTTCGCGTGCCGTGCACTACCACACTACAGATCTAGACAACATGCATATGCATGCATTGTGCAAAAGTTTACCACATATACACAGGTAATACGTCTTCATTCCTATGGCAAAAGTCAGCTTACACAACAATACCAGTGGGTCAGCTGACACTAGCTTACACTAGACTATGTATGGTCATGATCATGCCCTCCAGCGCTTATATGGCTGTATGGAGTTAATTATTTTAGTACAACTGACTTCACTATTAAAGGTGCAATCACACATCACACATAGACGTACATTTATACATAACCTTGGCATGCATGTGCGTATTTAGATAGATTCAGATCGATTTGCATTCGTGTACAATATTCTGTGTGACAACATTAATTGTACCGATATTAACATTTGCACAAATATGCATGGCACCAGCCACCTTACTACACTACCACACTATGCAAAGTCACATACAAAATAGAACACACTAGTTATAGGCCCTATATGTTTACATTCACAAATTTAAGCATGCATAAAACCCAGAAGCAATACTGCAAATTGATCTGCAAACAAGAGGCTCACAACAAAATGTTAATCTCAACAAAATGCTTGTCCTCAAATTCAACCTCTACTCTTTCCTTTCCATGGGCAATGGCTTCCTTCATTTGTTCGACCACCGTTTCGATCTCTGTATCAGCCTGATGGCTTCCTGGCCGCCTATCATGGTCCAGTTCCTGGTATGCAGATGCCACTTCATCATGTTCAGCAGCACATGTAATTTCGCCAAGCTTCAAGTGGTCTCTCAAAGAGTTTTTCATTATTCGAGAACAGTAGTATGCACCTTCTGCAATCAATGTAGCAAGCTCAACAGGTTTTTGATCCCCACGCTGCCTACAATCAACAATGGCATCCACATAAACTCTGTGTGTCTTTCCACCTGGCATCTGCTCACAAGCAAGACCCGTGGGAAATGGTACAATGGCTGACATAATGGCACTTGCAATAAGTCGACACATTCTGCCATTGCCATCACGAAATGGATGGAGACAGACAAAGCAAAACAGGGAGTATGCTGCAATACGGGCTAAGTGACCAAGAGCATCCGTGAGCATCTGGCATTCCTGCAAACATTTAAGTGAAAAGCTGGCAGCGAAGGCTTCGGACAACTTCATTTGCGTGGCATACAATTCTTGCAGCGAGTCTTCAATCATCGTTGGCGTCTTCAAAGGATATATGTAGAAAGTGGGGGGCAGCTCTGCAACCACTTTCTGGTGAATATCGTTGGCATCTTCAGTTGTTAGAGCACCAGCTACATTAATGCCATAGTGTTTGGCAAGACGTACAAGCACTTCAGCTACTCCAACTGAGTCGGAAGGAGCAACAATGCGTCCAAGTGCAGTTGTACCAAACATTGCACTAATGCACTCGGGTAATAAAAATGCTACTATTTCGTCTATGTCATCATTTCCGTCATAGCCAATATCTTGTGCAACTCTCAGTAAGATGACATGTTCATTATTCTCACAATCAAGCCTGTGAGCAAGTGCATTAATCACTTGATCCATTGTGCCATGGACCTCTGGCAATCCCCTATCTGCTGCAATCCCACGCAAACATATCTCTTTGGAATGCAGGTTAATTGTACCAAGAGGATCCTTCATTGGATCAGGCTCATCGGTGTACACTAGTACACTTCTATACTTTCCAGGCTCACACTTCTCGTCATGCTCAAGCAGCTTTTCATGTACCTGACACAAATCTGATGGGGTAAGGAGAGGAATGACAAGAGAGTTTTTCTCAAATTTGTTCTCCCGAATGTCCTCTAATTCCTGCAAAGCCCTAAGAGTGTTTATCGTCTCTTGACTGTCTCGAGCTTGAGGTGCTGGTGTTCCCTTCTCAACAAAACTACGGATGACATCTTCTGTATCACCGCTTGTCCTCGTACCAACATTCTCCCCAACGTTGGAAACCAAGACGTAGTTACAAGCTAATCTTAGATGCAATTCTTTCTTCACCTTCGCAATAGTCGCTTGTGGCAGGCCCCAGTAATAACAAATAAACTCTGCTGTCTCTCTTAGCATGTCCTGCGTTGTTGGCTCCTCTTTGTCCCGCCAACTAGGAGAGTCAAACAGTTTGTAGGAGAGGTCGGGAGCAGGGTGTTGGGAGCTTGGATCGGCAGCCATCTTTAAGTCACGTGTCACGAAAATGCCGCTTCTATCCATAGCAACCAGGTTTTACGCATGCGCAAGTTGCATCAGTCTGATTTCACTTTTATTGCGGTTTGTCAGCAGTTTGACTGTTCCTGTTATCACGGTGTTCAACATGGGCTCTTGGCCGATACCTGTACCCTGTGACGGATTGGTGACTGGTCGACCTGGTCCTAAATTCCTAATTCGCGAACCTCAGGGTCCCGCTGTTAATGGGCAGAGTGTTTCTAAGTCTGTAAGAGAATTGGCTCAGCAGGTTTGCCACTGGCGCCTGGCTTTTGAGGACGCCATGAGAAAGAACCTAGTGAACCTTGAAAGTACACAGAAGGCAAAAGATGAAGCCCAATCACGTTTTATCCATCACTTGTGTGTTTCAGAAGGTAACCATGTCCCCTATGATCAGTCATCCGCCAGTGAAGCCAAAGAAACGCAGGAAATACTGAGAGGCCTAGACTTCCTTGAAGAGAAACGTTCTAGTGGGGAAACTTGTACATCACCAGAAGTTGTTCAAAGCCTCCATGCTGAGCTGTGCTGCAGTTCTGCCAAGGGAGCAGGTCAGCTCCGCACTTGTTATGCTTACAGCAGAAAGGGCAACGATATCCACTGGTTTCCACCGCCCCATGTGATTCCAAGTAGCTTTACTGCGAGACTGAAGAAGCACAACTATTACATGTCAAAGAAGACTACCTTTGCTGACCAACATACACCCGAGTATGTCGACTTTGTGTGCCGCTGTGCTGCTTCACTTCTGTATGACTTTGTTGAGCTACATCCCTTTAAGGACGGAAATGACTTGGTTGCCCATCTGTTGGTAAGCAGTGTTCTACAACTTGTTGCACCATTTCAGGTAATCGTGCCTGTTGACCTCAGCACACTCTTTGAATCCCGAAATGAACATCTCAAGGCTTTGGGCCATGAAAGAGACACTAATAAACCAGCTGCATTAGCAGCATGTCTACTGGAAGGGTTGTGGCATGATTGGGAGTGGTTTTCTGCACAACTCAACCTGGATGTGTAACTTTTGCATGTGCATGTATCTTGCTGATTGATATAGCTGCTTCACTGCTTGCACTTTTTAATGCATACACTATATACAGTACTTTTTGGTTTGGTTATCCCAATCAGTTATTGGCTATCAACCTGGTGACATCATTATGATGGCTACATGTCTAGTTGAAACAGCGACATTTGGAGCGAGGAAGACTGAAATAAAGCGTATTCGAACGATTTAAGGATATGAATGGTGGGGATGTTTCTGTACCAAGAGGTAAATGTCTCCACCATTAGTGAACAGACATCGCAGGGGCTAAACAGACTCGTACCGATTGCGTGCAACGATTTTCTGCAACCCGCGTTCTAGACCACTGAGAAACTGTAAAATCACTACCGGTCAGTGGTTCCAGTTGTCCACCTTCGCCACATACTTGTACCTCTTGCACACCATCTGACAACAGGACTGGGTATACTAAAGGTCACGTAAAAATGTCATTTAGGTTGCTAATTGATAACCGGTAACTGATTGCAACCATCTGGTTGGGACAACTGACCCAAATAGTAATTAATATATGACAATGTGTTCGGCTGATGCTTGCTGCCTGTATAAGTGGGTTCAAATCATAATCTGTTAAGTTGCCACATGCATGCATGCAATTTCCTTATTTTTTAGTCTTGCATATTAGCTATAGTGCATGTTCGTTAGTCATGTGTCTTGCAAAGCGATGGTACTCAACTAGAAATGAACAAATGATTGCTATATTATATTATTATTATATACATGCCAGGCTAGCTGCACTAAGCATGGTGGGGCCAGTGAAGCCTGCATGCATGGCCCTCTCAAACCTGATAGCTTCAGCTGTCATCCTGGATTGAGCATGAGTCCCAACTTGAGGTAATTGTATTTATATACGCATTATGTGAATTGAGAGAGATATCGACTCCTTTTAGTGAGCATGTGTGACGTGCACATGTATGTATATGCATAAATTATTCCCTTTCTGCAGGCACCTTTTCAGAGGATGGCTCCCCTCCGATAAATGCTGCTGCTTTGGAATCCCCTGTGAGCAATCTGCCTACCACCAGCCCTGTTTTTGCTGATTGTGCTGCTCCGAGGCCACAGCCTTTGGCAGCTGTTCTCCCACTGCTACCGAGCAGCCCCTAGCCATATGCATGCATGGTCGACCAACCGATCCCCAAACAGCATGCAGGCCATAGCCTTTGTTTCCTGTGCTCCCACAGGTACCCATGCATCCCAAACAAGCAGTTGACCATCCACCTCCATGCAGAAGAGCCTATTCAGCATGTTGCAAATCGTGCTCTGTCAGCCTAGCTCCCTCTCTCCATCTGCACGGCCATGAAGTCAGCCATACCTGCATGCTGTGGAGCCACCACCATCATGTAGGCCCAGCCCACGGCACCCAATCCACCAGTACCCACTGTACAACAACACCAACCTCGAGCTCCTCAGAAGCAACTGTTCCTAAAAACTGCTCTGCCACTAGCTGCCCTTAAGGCCAAATCAGGTGTATACCGAAACCGAAAAGCCCCCTCCACGTCCTCATACAGTGGGTCACTAGCCACTTGTCCAGATCCTCAGTCAAGACGTTGCCTGACTCTACACCAGTACTGCCACCGCAAATGAATGAAAATGCATCTACAGAATCAGTGAGGAGTGGTTCAGGCAGCCCACCAAGGGGAGCTCACGAAGCTTCCCCTCCTTCACGCAGCACCGGAGGACCACGAATTGTGCCTACACCTAAACCAAAGCCTCAGCCACCCACGTGCTCCTGCCCCTCGCCCTCAAGCGCTTCCCTCCTCTATACCACCCGTGATGAAAGATCTGACCATCTCACCCCATCTCATCCCCACCACTTTCCAACTTATACCCCCCACCCCCTGCCCACCTTTTATGTACTCACTCCTCCCCACATTTTACATGGCTACAGATCTCTGACAGTGATATTAAGCAGCGGTACTAAGAATTTGCAGCTTATAGTATAAAGTCACAGGGAAATGTGTACAGTATGTTCATTCCATTACTTTTGTTCCTTCTTCACCCAGCTTCAAGTTGGAAAGGGATGCCTTCCTCAGTGAGGGGAAGGACTACATATAAGAAGGTGTGTGTGTGTGTGATCTGTGTGAGGTGACCTAACTCCACACATGAGTACACCGACGTGACAATAGAGATGACAGACTCTGTATTACATCTGCATGTGCAAATTGCAAGCCATGGCTTCAGAACCTGGAGAATGCTTGCACAGACCTGAAGGAGTTGGCAAGGTGTTCCAATTTAGCCTTGGAAAGAGTACATATGTGACATAGAGGAATAATGGAGTAATACTATCCTATTTTTACAGAAAGTAGGTTAATAATTATGCGCCCCTAAACTGTGTGTGCATGTCTTCTGCACTCTATATCGTTTTGCACAAATCTACAACAGTCTTCTCATTTTGGCATGCCCCATAATACATGGCCAACACAGGGATAAAACATAAATCAGTTCTTACTTCGTTCTGCAACAATGAAAAAGCAAACAAAGAGCCTGTCGCCGAAATATCACCAGTACAGGAACACAGCGTGACCTGTTAAAGTACAAATTTGGCAGTTTCGGAAGAAGCAGAGTTCATAACTGATCATGAGTGCGCCGAGCTCCAGAAGTAATCAAAATTTATTTGGCAAAAGGTCTATTGCTCACATGCAGTCATGTACACACACATCACATATACACCACATATACATACAGCTACTATATTAAATGTACTTTAATTTACCAACATTACATATACTCCATGGCTATATATCATGTGGCCAATTATTATACACATGTATACAGCATGTATATACACTGTACGTGTATATAGGTGCCTTCAAAGTTTTGCCCATATGTGCATGCATGCATTGATCACTTGTCATGTCCAGCGTCGTTCATGTTAATCTGACTTGCATACTATGTCTGTCCACTTGATATATGTACATAACCAGCCAAACCCAAGCGTAGCTGTATAAGGACCCAACTACAAGCAAAAGGGTGGTGTTATAAATACTACCTTGAGCTAAAGCTGCACTTGTTATTGCACATCGTGCACAATAAACAGCCGGCAAAAAGTACATTTTGATCAGTAGCTTTACATAAAGCACCAGTAAACATTCCAAACATATGGGGAGGGTCAAAGGGTTAAAATCATACAGACAGCCAATCAGAAGTGGATATACATGACACAAGCGCATGCAAAAGTTACTTGTCCAAATTGTGCTGTGCTGCAAACCACTCCCAGTCACACCACAACCCTTCAAGGAGTGCTGCTGCAAGTGATGACAGCTTGTCATTGTCTCTTTCCCAGCAAACAGCATCTCTTTGTTCATAGAGAGTGCTGAGGTCAAACGACACGATGACAGGAAATGGTGCAACTAGTCTAAGAACACTGCTTGCCAACAGATGGGCAACCAAGCCATTTCCGTCCTTGAAAGGATGGAGGTCTACAAAGTCATACAGAAGTGAAGCGGCACAGCGGCACACAAAGTCAACATACTCCGGTGTATGTTGGTCGGCAAAGGTAGTCTTCTTTGATATATAGTAGTTATGCTTCTTGAACGTTGCTGCAAAGCTACTTGGAATCACATGGGGCGGTGGAAACCAGTGGATATCGTTGCCCTTTCTGCTGTAAGCATAACAAGTGCGGAGCTGACCTGCTCCCTTGGCAGAACTGCAGCACAGCTCAGCATGGAGGCCTCGAACGAGTTCTTGTGATGCGAAGCCTTCTTCTCCCCATTGTCTTCCCTGAAGGTAGTGCAATCCTCTCACTACATCCTGTGCTACTTCGGCCTCACTGCCCAGAGCGGAGGGGGCGCTTTCTGAGGCACACAAGTGTTGAACGAACCGAGATTGGGCTTTAGTTTTTGCCTTCTCAATGCTATCTGGGCTTACCATTCTCTTCCCCACGACGTCCTTGAACTCCAACCGCCGAAGACAAACTTGCTGAATCATTTCTCTTACTGATACTGAAGCAATAGGTCCACTCTTGCCCACAACAGGACCCAGAGGTTTTAGAAGTACGAACTTGGGACCAGGCGGTCTAGGTACAACTCCGCTATAGCTAGAAGCTTGAAAAGGTGTCTGCCAAGAGCCCATTGTGGGTGAAAAGGATGACGAAATCTGAACCTTGGTTGCCTTCACGTTGCCATGGAAAAGGCGCCCGTTTTAACTTACGCAAGAACTTAGGCCTACGTGTGGCACTATAAAGTGTAGATGGTTGACGAAGTTGATTTCCTGAGCTGCGCTATGGGCTTCCTTCTTACCTAGTTTGAGGAACAATCGCGAGGGAGAGCGGCCAAGTCTTGAAAAGTTGAAGGGAACGGCCGAATTCATTTCCTACTACAGGACCCTGCCAGCACCAACTGTTGCCAAAGTGCGTAAGGAGACACACCTCAAGTTAGCGTGTAATTCAAATTGATTTTCAACGTTGGACAGAATGTGGGCTCGAAGACAATCGGAGACACAGAAGACGTTCTCTTTCGTTTCGTAAAGAATGGGAAATCCTCCGCGAAGTCGACCCGAAGAAGAGACCATGAATACGTTGAGGGCTCTGGAGGAATTAGAGACTATCCAGAAAGGTAAAATGGGGCAAGAGTCGCCTACCTTTCCGCTCCTTAGCCCGCAGGAGATGCTCCAGGTGCACAAAAAGCTGCTGAAACACGACGGCAGTCGCGAGCCTGGAAAGTTTAGAAGTGTGTTAGTGTACACTGATGTGCCTGGACCGTTGAATGACCCCAATGCATGGTACATACGAGCTGCACTCTGTTGAGTTATGCTTGCGTGGGAGTGCAGCAGACAGGGAATTGCCTGAGGTCCATGGCACAATGGATGAAGTGATTAAGGCACTAGCTTACAGGTTAGATTGTGAGGAAAATGAGCGGGCCATCTTGCTGAAAGTTGCACAGGCTACCGGGACATATAAGGGAAGGGATGACATGAAAGAAATAGTGGCACATCTGCTACCTGAGTGCATCATTACTAAGTTTGGCTTGACCGATGTTGGTCGCATTGTTTTGCAGCCCGGTAGAAATGAAGTAAAGAAAGTGCTTGCACAGCTTTCTGAATGCTGCGACATTGACAGAGGTGGCCCTCTGACATCCAAAGTTGCAGATGATATTTACCAAAGAGTTCTTGCAGAACTGCCTCCCAATTTCCATGTGTACCTCCTGAAAACACCAGAGATGATCGAGGACGCCTTGCAGGAATTGTATGAGAAGCAAATGAGGTGGTTTGAAGTGTTCAATGCCAAGTATACAGATGAAGCACTGAAGGACTGCCAGACACTTCAAGATGCTTTGTGGCTGTTAGCCCGTATTGCTGCCTACTCCCTCTTTCAATTTGTATGCCTGCATCCCTTTTGTGATGGTAACGGGCGAATGTGCCGACTGATTGCCATCCCCATTATGTCAGCCATTGTACCATTTCCCACGGGTCTTGCTTGTGAGCAGGTACCAGGTGCAAAGACTCACAAAGTTTATGTCGATGCTATTGTTGCTTGTAGGCAGCGTGGGGATCAAAAACCGGTAGAACTTGCTACGTTGATTGTTGAAGGGGCATACTACTGCTCTCGAATCATGAAAGAATCACTAAGAGACCACCTGAAGCTCGGCAAATTGACTTGTATGGCTGGAGACAGTGAAGACAAACAACATGATGAAGTGGCATCTGGCTACGAGGCATTGGACCACAGTAGACGACCATGCAGGAATTCATCATACTGATGCAGAGATTGAAGTAGTTATTGACAAAGTGAAGGAAGCAATTGGCCTTGAGCGGGAAAGAGTAGGAGTTGAATTTGATAACAAATACTTTGTGCAGGTTGATATTTTGTTTTGAGCAACATATCAAAATTTGTGAATGCTTTTGCATGGGTTGTACTTACTTGCATCACAATATTATTGTGTATAAGATTGTTTTAGTATTAATTTTGGATTTGTATCATGATTTAGCTGGCCATACTCCCACTCAATTTCTTTATTGCATCCTCTTCGACTATCATGCACTGTTCCTCTGTTGTACTGTATAGTTCATTAATTAAAACAAAAATTAATTTATTTGTCCAAAAATCCTTAATTATATTATAATTAAATTCTTTCGTATATGCAGCAAGTGCATGGTGCTCTAAGTAGATGTTGACAAACGATTAATTGCTATGAAAACAGTCAGTGCTAGCTGCCATGCTTAATTGGAACGGGTCGGCTGGGGGGAAGGGGATTGATCAAGGGATTGCCCCCAAACCTGGCCGGCCCTCAACCCTGAGCAGGACGTATGTAATTTTTATGGCAGCAGCTATAGATATTGCTTTTTGTTTCAATTATAGAAAGTCTGATGTATGGATACCTATAACACATCATGCATCCACTAATGCATTTCTATCTATAGCTACATATACCTTACATAATTATTATTATTATAATTATGTACATCATTCCAATTCTGTGTTTCTTTATATCATTTTTGGATGAATCTGCTCATGTGCACTGCATGCAAGTGCACAATGTTACTGTTGTTATGACATCCCTTCATGCACTCACGATTCATATTCCACTGCACCAACTGCGTTAGTTACCAGAGTTGTAAAAGATCTTGTAAACTTGCAATAACAGCTTACTTAACATAGTTTAACAGAGTTGTAAGTTAACAGACTTACTCAACACTGTTAACACAAGTAATGAATGTATAATCATTTCATAATTATATCAATATTGATATTCATGGTGCCATATACAAACTGTACAAATGTACCGTAGGTTTCAGGCTAGGAATATAATTAATGTTTTGGAAATCATATCAGCCTGGAGCAAGATGAAGGATTGCCCATTGCTCCTATCTTGGCTTGCATGCTGCAAGATGAATAAACAATTCCCTTTGCACATACTCCCAGGCAATAGCTATCTTCCAACCATGCATTCCAAAGTAAGTGGGCTGTATCTGCTGTACGTGTCATGCCTCTTCACTATCAGTTTCCTGTAAACAAAATGCCCTTCATTCTGTTCTCATGCCTGCCTCCTCATGCTATGTACTATGTATACTATACTTGGGCATACTTTAGAAATGCTAAAAGCTGGCAAACACCAGTACGCAGTGCAGAGAGAATTAAGTTTACTAAGAAACTGACACTTAAGTAGATGCTGTGCAAGTTCAATGTTCTTTTAAATAGCCTTGTACTTTTATATTGGTGAATAGCCTACTGGGTACATATGTATATAGCTATGTAGTCTAGCTAGCTTGGAAGCAGGCTTGGCAAGTTACCACATATATAGCGTCTGTGTGCCTACTCGCTGTGGCTTGCGGTGATGAAAGCTCTTTTGACCCTTAGCATAGTGATCCAGTGCAGTATAGTGAGAGCTATAAAGCAGCCAAACGGCCAAATAACGTGCAATTGTCAATTGTTGTGCGAACCTGCATGCCTCTTGTCCCCCTGGGCTCATTTTCCCCTCAGTATTGTGCAAGCATTGCCCAAGCAGCACAGACATACGTACATCATCGTACTGCATGTGAAGTTCACCGCACTACACATGACGAATATGGTCTGAAGGCTGGTGGGATCCTGGCGGCTCTAGACAAATTTGAGATGCTATTTGGCTTGAAGCTGGGCCACCTGCTTTTCAGTGCTGCTGAAGACACATCAAAAGTTTTGCAAGCTAAGGATACATCTGTCCAGGAATCAAAAGCAGCTGTGCATGTGACCAGGCCTTCTATAAGCGCCAGAGGCAAGAGGAAGCCTTCGACAAATTCTATCGAAGCACTGTTGCATTGGCTGAAACCCTGCAGATCGGGAATCCTATACTCCCAAAGTATAGGAAACCTCCACGGAGAATTGATGATGGCAGTCAGCCACATCGGTTCAGCGAGCCAAAGGACTTCTTCTGTCAACAATACTTTGCAGCCTGTGACCTTCTCATTCAAGAGCTGACAGACCGATTCAAACAAAAAGAGTTCATCCAGCCAGTGATTGCTCTGGAGTCACTCTTACTCAAGTCTGCTAATGGAGAGGATTTTGATGAAGACTTACAGTTGGTCCATGAATCAGTGTATCAAGCTGATTTTGATTTTGCCAAATTGAAGAGTCAATTAGGGGTTCTTGTAGATGTTATCCGAGAGGAACTACCAGAGGTAAAGAAAGTCACCAGCATTCGCACCATCTGTGAAGCTATGACAAGACATGCGTACCAGACCATGCTTTCGGAGGTTCACAAACTGTTGCGGCTGTATCTCACTGTGCCAATAACAACAGCCACATCGGAAAGGGCCTTTTCAACTCTTAGACGCCTACTGACATATTTAAGATCCACTATGACAGAACAGCGACTCAACAACTGCATGCTGCTACATGTGCACAAGAGTCTCACTGATGATTTAAATTTGATTGAAATTGCAAAAGAGTTCATCTCGGCCAAAGAAGATCGACAGAGATATTTTGAACATTTTGCATAGCAACACTTGTTGTGTTTATTTTAGTTGTACACTAGTGAATACATTGCTGCATGCATATTTTTTACGTAAGTACATCTGTAACAGTATTTAATTTCTTTTTATCAATGTCAAGTATAGACAGCAATGCATGCATGACCGTGCCAGCGTACAACTCGCCGCGCCAGGGCTATAATCATACTCCCCCCCCCCCCCCCCCCCCCCCAACCGGGAAGTTGCTCAGCCGCCCCTGCTGAATATATACCTGAGAAGC
Organism: Ianthella basta; assembly: GCA_964019415.1. NCBI lineage: Eukaryota > Metazoa > Porifera > Demospongiae > Verongiida > Ianthellidae > Ianthella > Ianthella basta. The sequence continues at coordinate 2,396,872 of OZ025880.1, forward strand.
AATATAGCTACCTTACAACCATTCCAAAGTAAGTGGGCTCCATCCGCTGTCATGCCTTTTCACTATCAACTTACTGTACACAAAATGCCCTCCATTCTGTTCTCATGCCTGTAAATGGCTTGTATGCCTCACGTACGTACATGCACCATAGCTAGAGCAGTACTAACAACATACAAATGTACATATTATATACTAACAGGGCGCCCGCCTTCGGCGGGCTTCTGCTATGGCGAGTCGCATAACAGCGAGTCGGCCCCAGCCAGTTTTGACGTATGTGAGCGGGTAGCAACGGAAGGTAGCTGCTATAACGACGGCCGAGTTTAAAGTCGATCGTTGAACGACAGCGAATCAAACCGTCCGACAACCGGAAGTCAAGGCGCGATAATTAATGAAACGGCCGTCCGAAAAACCGGAAATAGAAGGATATCACTTGGTCTAGGTACAACTCCGCTATAGCTAGAAGCTTGAAAAGGTGTCTGCCAAGAGCCCATGGTGTGGGTGAATAGGATGACGAAATCTGAACCACTAAAACGCCAAATTATGCGCGCGGACCTTGGTTGCCTTCACGTTGCCATGGAAAAGGCGTCCGTTTTAAATTACGCAAGAACTTTAATGTATAATTATACGTGTGGCACTAGTGGAAGATGGCTGACGAAGTTGATTTTCCTGAGCTGCGCTATGGGCTTCCTTCCTCTCCTAGTTGGAGGATCGATCGCGAGGGAGAGCGGCCAAGTCTTGAAATGTTGAAGGAAACGGCCGAATTTATTTCCTACTACAGGACCCTGCCAGCACCAACTGTTGCCAAAGTGCGTAAGGGGACACACCTCAAGTTAGCCTGTAATTACGTATTGATTTCCAACGTCGGACAGAATGTGGGCTCGAAGACAATCGGAGACACAGAAGACGTCATATTTCGTTCCTTAGACAAAGGGACATCTTCACAGAGCAATCATCCACCAAGTAGACCCGAACAAGAGACCATGAATACGTTGAGGGCTCTGGAGGAATTAGAGACTATCCAGAAAGGTAAAATGGGGCAAGACTCGCCTACCTTTCCGCTCCTTAGTCCACGGGAGCTGCGCCAGGTGCACGAAAAGCTGCTTAAACATGACGACGGTCGCGAGCCTGGAAAGTTTAGAAGTGTGTTAGTGTTCGCTGAAATGCCTGGGCCGCTGAAGGACCCCAATGGTACATACGAGCTGCATTCTGTTGAGTTATGCTTGCGTGGGATTGCTGCGAGTATGGAATTGCCTGTGAAACTCCATGACACAATAGATCAAGTAATTGATGCACTAGCTCAAAAACTTAATTGTGAGAAAGATGAACATGTCATCTTACTGAGGGTTGCTCAGGAAACTCTATATGCAGGAAGTGATGACATGAACGAAGTACTGGCACATCTGCTACCTACGTGCATCAATGAATTGTTTGCCTCGACAGATGTTGGTAGCATTATTTCGCAGCCCGATAGAATTAAAGTAGAGGCAGTGCTTGCAAAGCTTTCTGATCACTACGGCATTGGCAGAGGTGGCCCTCTAACATCCGAAGATTCAGATGATATTTACCGAAGAGTTGTTGCAGAGCTGCCTCCCACTTTCCACATGTACCCCCTGAAGACGCCAGGGATGATTGAGGATGCCTTGCAGCAGTTGTATGAGAAGCAAATGAGGTGGTTTGAAGTGTTCAATGCCAAGTATACAGATGAAGCTCTGAAGGACTGCCAGACACTCCAAGATGCTTTGTGGCTGTTAGCCCGTATTGCTGCCTACTCCCTCTTTCAATTTGTATGCCTGCATCCCTTTTGTGATGGTAACGGGCGAATGTGCCGACTGATTGCCAGCGCCATTATGTCAGCCATTGTACCATTTCCCACGGGTCTTGCTTGTGAGCAGGTACCAGGTGTAATGACTCACAAAGTTTACGTCGATGCTATTGTTGATTGCAGGCAACGTGGGAATCAAGAACCGGTAGAACTTGCTACGTTGATTGTTGAAGGGGCATACTACTGCTCTCGAATCATGAAAGAATCACTGAGAGACCACCTCAACCTCGGCAGAATGACTTGTATGGCTGAAGACAGTGAGGGCAAACAACGTGATGAAGTGGCAGCTGGATACAAGGCATTGGACCACAGTAGACGACCAGGAGATCATCAAACTGATGCAGAGATTGAAGTAGTGTTCGACAAAGTGAAGGAAGCAATTGGCCTTGAGCGGGGAATAGTGGAAGTTGAATTTGATGACAAATACTTTGTGCAGGTTGATATTTTGTTTTGAGCAACATATTGAAATGTTTGAATGCTTTTGGTTTGTACTTACCTGCATCACATTATTATTGTGTATAAGATTTTTGGTATTAATTTTGGATTTGTATCATGATGTAGCTAGCCATACACACACTCAATTTCCTCATTGCATCCTCTTCGACTATCATGCACTGTTCCTCTGTTGTACTGTATAGTTCATTAATTAAAACAAACATTTATTTGTCCAAAAATCCTTAATTATATTAATTGATTTCTTGCATGTATGCAGCATGTGCACGGTGCTCTACATAAATACTGATCAATGGTTAATTGCTATAAAAACAATGCTAGCTGCCATGCTTGGAATGGGCCGGCTGGGGGAAGGGGATTGAGGGATTGCCCCAAACCTCGGCCCTCAACCCTGAGCATTTAATATGTAATTTTTATGGCAGCAGCTATATATAGTTATATATAGCTTTTTGTTGCAATTATAGAAAGTCTGATATAATTATGGATATATACCTATAATGCATCATGCATTCAGTATAATACATTTCTATCTATATAGCTACGTATACCTTACATAATTCTTATTATAATTATGTACATTATTCCAATTCTGTGCTTCTTCATATCATTGCCGGAGACGATTCTGCTCATGTGCACTGCATGCAAGTGCACAATATTACTGTTGTTATGACTTCCCTTCATGCACTCACGCTTAATTCATATTCCCAACAATTAACACAACGCATGCGCTGCACACTACAGCTGCAGGAAGTCGTTTGCCATCCCTGTAATTAGTCTCGCGTAGCCAGACCACCATTTTGGTCACATGCAGACTGGTGCAGTCTGTGCGTAACAAAAAAGGTGGTCTGGCTACGTGAGACTACCCTGTAATGCATTTGGTATAAAACAATGTGATAAACTTAAGCCATGCAATCTGTAAAATTATATTTAACATGATATACATGAAACTAGAAGGTATTATGACATCTTAGGTAGGTATTATGATAATCAGTTAGTACATATACAGTGGCTAATGATGCTGGCTCTTTCTGTCCAATATATCTGGTCCATACTCCTCGTATTCCAACCTTTGGATCCACTCATTTCCTGAGTGTGGCTTGGAAGCCGCCAGAATGGAGCCGCCTCTCCATGCACCATACTTCCGATCAGGGTGGGCAACAACCTCCACCTTAGTGCCAGCTGGCGTCAAGCGTGTTAGACTCGCCTTCAGTCGTTCAGCAAGACCAGGAAACATTGTATTCCCTCCAGACAGTACAATGTTACTGTACAGCTCATTCCAAATGTTTCTATCACATTTTGCCACTGAGTTATAGAGTGCATCACTCAATCCATTTGTAGACAGCCCCAGTAACTGGGGCTGAAATATTGGCTCCGCACAGTGAAACATTTCCTTGCCGAGGATAACATCCTTCTTTTCCCCATTCGCTTCAGTCACAGTTATGGTCTTTTGGATTTCTTCTGGATGGTTTTCAGCCTTCCGCATTACCCTGTCATAATCTAAGGCCACATAACAGTGTTTTTCCTTGATGTCACAAATCAGGTCACGAGTAGCAGAAGTAATTATGGTGAAACCTCTTTGTGGCATATGTGAGGCCAGAAAGTCAGTTAATCGGCGTCCACAGACGTAAAGGCATTGGACGGCATCATGTAATACAGCACCTTTGTAGATGGGAACAACATAGGCCTCTCCTCCACCGGATTCCACCACCACCCCTGTGTCACAATCACTGCAGCTACAAAGTGAGAGACGGGGCTGACTGGCTAGGCACAACGATGGAACTGAAAATGTCTCAAACATAATCTGCGTTGTCTTTAATCTATTGTTAGGAATCAAAGTATACTCAGTCAAAAGCACAGGCGACTCTTCAGGACTGACACGCAGCTCATTATACAGAGCGTGATGCCAAAGTGCCTCCATGTCATCCCAGTTTAAGTAACCACTTCTTTCAACAGGATACTTTAAGGATAGGATGCCAGCCTTGCTCTTGGCCTCATCACCTACAAACACATCCGGCATTGACAAGCCGACCAGCAGTTTGTGCCGTGGCCTCCCTAACACAGAGGGAAAGACAGCAGAAGGGGCATCACTCCCTGCGAACCCAACCTTGCTGAATTCTGAGCCACAGTCAAGAACAACAGGTGTAGAGTCCTCCTGCTCAGCCATGCTGCAGCAGTACACCTCTGAGTGTATCTATTCAGAGGATAAATGTACAAACAACAAGCACGTGCATATTGTAGCTGTAGTGGGACACTATATAGCTAGTTCATGACCCACAATAGCTAGCTAGATACAGGAGGTTAGTATGCTCCTAAGTCTGATGCATTTATAGTGAAGGGTAGGTAAATATACAAGGTAAGGCATCACTACTTACTTCTCTCCAGAGGGCTGCCGAGCGAAAGACACACCGACAGACAATCTATGCCAGACACTCCCACGATTGGCACGTGATATTTTGCAGTGTTTCACTATGTACAGGTAATATAGCCGTAGCTGCATATATAAAGTGGATTACATCACCTCACAGCTGACTTGCCACGTCATACACACGTACGGCTCCCTTCCCTTCATGTAGCCGTGTGCCACCAAGTTTGAGCAGATTCAAAGGAGAAACCTTGTCGTTCTAGGGCCAAAAGAACAAAACAGGCAGACACTGGATATTAGGCGCCCTCTTTTCCGGGAAGGTGAGGAAATGGGGACTATGACCTGTTTCGCGTCCATCCCAGTCAGAGAACTTTAATAAACATGACGGTGTTCGTTGCTTGTGATGTTTGTGTTTACCCTGTTGTGTTGATTGCCTACACGTGATCGCCCCCAGTTCGTCTACGTGAGGCGAACTTTGCCCTCAGTCTTAAGCACCATTCACGGGGGGGCTACGTACGTAGTTGCGTACTGTTTTGAGTAACATGTTTTAAAGATGGTTCAAGTTCCAACTTGGGCCCTCGTTGGGAAGTGTCTCTGTAACTGATTTACACTAATTTGCAACGCCTACCCACTGTGCCCTATACGTATATAGCAGATCAATTGGATGATTGTACCAGCCACTGAGTGGTGCTATGACATTATGACATCACAGAGTGAGGAGTGAGATGATGATGTGAAACGGACATGAATCAGGTTTCACTTTGATTATTACACTTTGATGTCGCTGCCTGGTCTGTCTTCATGCCCAGCCAAGGAGGCTGCCGCCTGATCACCCACACAGTGGATAATAGTTGGTGTAGGAATGGATAGCACCATTCACTAGTACAGCCATTGTTGTCACATGACACACTTTTCAGATGGGCTGGACATTGACTCATCTTGTGCCCTCAAAGTTCAAATGTGGGCAGCCTACTCTCGTGTACATAGCCCAGACTCTTTCCTCCATTGCACAATACTAGATCATATGTATGCCAAGAAACTCAATTTCTGTCAGTGCTTCATCTACCTACCTACGTACCTCACATTAAAACTTCCTTCGCTGCCATGTGCCGAGTGTCTGCAGTTGCAGTGTGTGTTTGGAGTCACTTTGTGTGCCACGCCTCCACTGCCCCTCCCCCTGCCCCACCCACTGTAGGCCTTGCCGCCCAAAATGCCATACTATGAAATCTCAATTGAGGATCTAGAGTTTTATGAGCAGTTGGGGGCAGGCACTTACGGCTCAGTCTACCGAGCCCTGTGGAAGTCAAAGGGGAAGATTGTTGCTGTGAAGAAGTTGCTAGTGTTAGCAATAGAGGTACGTTTGTGTGTGTGTGCGTGTGTGTGTGTGTGTGTGTGTGTGTGTGTGTGTGTGTGTGTGTGTGTGTGTGTGTGTGTGTGTGTGTGTGTGTGTGTGTGTGTGTGTGTGTGTGTGTGTGTGTGTGTGTGTGTGTGTGTGTGTACGGAGGACTTGATGCTGATGATGACTGATGGTATGACTTGAAGGAGTCCCTTAAGAGAACTCCACAGACACACACAGAGTTGGGTGAATGCACAATACATGTTATACACTGGACTTTTTCTATGTGCTATATAACTTGCACTGTATCCACTCTTGATGGTGCCCTCACGTCTCCCCCACTCCTCTCCCAACAGGCAGAGGTCTTGTCCACCCTCAGTCACAGACACATTGTCCAGTTCTACGGAGCCTGCACGGTCTCACCGAACTACGGCATTGTCACCGAGTATGCTGTCAATGGTTGCCTCTTCAACTACCTCCAGCAGTACGTGATTGACTTCAAGCAGCTCCTGTGTTGGGCCAAACAGATTGGTCTTGGCCTCAACTACCTGCACACTGAGGCCCCGTCCCCTGTCATTCACAGGGATCTGAAGTCTAAGAATGGTGTGTGTGTGTGTGTGTGTGTGTGTGTGTGTGTGTGTGTGTGTGTGTGTGTGTGTGTGTGTGTGTGTGTGTGTGTGTGTGTGTGTGTGTGTGTGTGTGTGTGTGTGTGTGTGTGTGTGTGTGTGTGTGTGTGTGTGTGTGTGTGTGTGTGTGTGTGTGTGTGCCTGTGTGTATGTGTGTGTGTGTGTGTGTGTGTGTGTGTGTGTGTGTGTGTGTGTGTGTATAGTGCATTTGCCTTACTGCTATAGTGACACTCTTCTATTGTTCCCCTTTACCATGTCCTTTACATGTGCAGTGGTCATTGATGCTGACTATTCTGTAAAGATCTGTGACTTTGGGTCCTCCAAGTTCCACCAAAACACCACCAAGATGACGCTGACTGGTACATTCCCATGGATGTCTCCAGAGGTGGGACCTTGCACTGACTGTATAGGGGGAGCTGTGTTTTAACAAGGCTCTCATTTTGTGTACACAAGGCAATGTATTACAACCACTGCCCCTACATGAACCTCTCTAGGGTGCTGTATGACTTTAACTACATCATCTTAAGTGTAATCATCAGAGTGATACAGTTTCAATCACACTGTGTATTATCCCAGACCTCCCACTATCTGAGGTGCTACAGTAGCACTTGTGTCTCTTTTGTCCTTGTCACTTGTGTCTCTTGTCATTGTCACTTTTGTCACTTTTGTCACTTGTGTCGTGCCTGCAGATGATCCAACAGTTACCGGTGTCTGCTGCCACAGACATCTTCTCCTATGGAGTGGTGAGTCATGCTGTGCAGTGTGTACACACTTCCTCCTCTGTCACTAGCTAGTGTGCCATTCAGCCTGACTAATGACATTGGATTCTTGTATGTCTTGTATGACAGTGTCTTTCTTCCCTACTGTAATACACTGCCAGTCTTGCCCAATATTGTATACATATGTACTAGCCTTGGCCAGTACTGTGCCAATATTGTGCAATACTGTACCAATATTATGTAATATTGTGCTTTGGCCAGCTTTGTCCAACATTGTGCCTGACTTGCCCAATGCTGTGCTAGTCTTGCCTAATACTGTGCCAGCCTTGCCCAATGTTGCACTAGTCTTGCCCAATACTGTGCTAGCCTTGCCCAATACTGTGCTAGCATTGCCCAATACTGTGCTAGCCTAGCCCAATACTGTGCAAGCCTTGCCCAATGTTATGCTAGTCTTGCTCAATACTGTGCTAACCTTGCTCAATATGGTGCCTACCTTGCGTATTACATTACCAGTCTTGCCCAGGTACGTATGTATGTACTTGGTGATTCTTCTCCATTAAGTCTTTATCTGTGCATGCCCCAGCCTGATGACCACAATTACTGCCTGGCCGACTCAAGTGGTGCTTGAGTTCCTGAAGTAGTGCCTGAGTACCTCAAGTAGTGCCCGAGTACCTCAAGTAGTGCCCGAGTACCTCAAGTAGTGCCTGAGTACCTCAAGTAGTGCCTGAGTACCTCAGGTAGTGCCTGGGTCCCTGAAGTGGTGCCTGAGTACCTCAAGTGGTGCCTGATTATATCCATGTAGCGAATATTTGCCCAATTAGTGCACTTTATCAGTAACCTAATTTATCGTATTGACCACTTCATGTCTACCAGTGACCTTTTCTTGACCCACCTTGCCAGGTACTGTGGGAACTGCTCACCCACGAGGTCCCCTTCCGAGGACTGGAAGGACTCTCTGTTGCGTGGCTGGTCGTCGGGAGGGGAGTGGTGAGTGACACACTTCACTGAGGTCGCACTGCAATCCTTGGCTGATTAGGCTACAGTGCATTGTGTATGAAAGTAGCTCTTCACAGAAGTCACAATCCAAGAGTGTGATTACACCAATAGCTTTGCCTCCTGATTTCTGTCTTGTTCATCCGCTGGAATGGTGTAGTAGTCATCTGTTGAAGTGTTTGGTGTAGTCGAATCCTTGGCTAATGACTTTAGCTAAAGGCTCACAGTGTGTAAAGTGCTCTGGTACAATGATGTTGAGATGCTACATATTTTCTCCATTGTTGTTTCTGTGCATGTTAAATATTCGTAATACAACGTGAGCTTGGCGTGAGTGTGGAGTAGTATTTATGCCACTGTCCTTGTGCTGCTTCTCAGCGTCTGACGATCGCTGAATCTTGTCCGAAGCCGTTTGCCGACCTGATGCGCAGCTGCTGGGAGACTGAACCTGAGCGGCGGCCCACCTGTAAGGCCATCCTGGATTCACTTGATGGGATGCTGAAGAACGGTGAGCGTGCAGTAAGAATGTGACAAAGTGACTGCTTGACATGACAGTATATGTAACCATGGTAACCATGTACTGTGGTAGGCTGTTGATGTTGTGACGGAGGGCTCCGAACTCAGCAGTTCAGTTTTATAGCGTGTAAAAACCTCCATGGTCGAACATCTTGCTGATTGTGTATCTGCTGTAGTGAGCGTGCACCACAATCACTTACTTTAGGGCCTATCAGTACTGGTGGGATGGTAGTTGGTCCTGCATAGCTGTGACTGTATAAGGGTTGCTTGTACGCACACGACATTGTGTAGAATGTACATGTTCTCCAGATGTATGTATTTCTCATCTTGTTGGTCATATTGTAATACAGTGGAGCCTGTCTAAGATGGTCACTGTGTAAGACAGCCACCTCTCTAAAACAGACAGCCTCCCTTGCCCATCTGTACTAACATGCCAGCCCCCTCTCTATAAAGACCAGTTATAACTGCCTGCAAGTGGCTGCCATAGGCAGGTTTCACTGTACAACTTGGAGGTCTCAGTTAAAGAGGGTCACCATGTTTCTATGTTGCATACATATGTAAGTGTAGATTGGTTCCAGCCATGTGTTACATGGTGGCAGGTGGGGTAGGGCACTCTTGATTGGTTGAGACTCTACCTCCCTCTACTGTTAGATGCTTTGGAGATGGCCACTGACTCCTTCATTCAGAACAAGGAGACGTGGAAGTGAGTAGACTCTGCAGATGTACAACTTATATGGTGTTCTTAGGTATTTGTGAGTGTGCCTCTCTCTCTCTCTCTCTGTGTGTGTGTGTGTGTGTGTGTGTGTGTGTGTGTGTGTGTGTGTGTGTGTGTGTGTGTGTGTGTGTGTGTGTGTGTGTGTGTGTGTGTGTGTGTGTGTGCACGTGTGTGTTGTGTGTGTGTGTGTGTGTGTTGTGTGTTGTGTGTGTGTGTGCCTCTGTGTGTGTGTGTGTGTGTGTGTGTGTGTGTGTGTGTGTGTGTTGTGTGTGTGTGTGTGTGTGTGCACGTGTGTGTGTGTGTGTTGTGTGTTGTGTGTGTGTGTATGTGTGTGCGTGTATGCATATGTACATTCCTGTGAGCTTCTGCATGTGTGTATGTGTGACCGGGGGAGAGAGTGTGGTTATTCACACAGTAGTGCCTGTCCTTGTGTTCGCAGTAAGCTGAGGATCACTCTTGCATTCACTGTCCCTTGTGTGTAGGGTTGAAATTGAGGAACAGATGGGGGCATTGAAGTTGATGGAGCGGCAGCTGAGTGACAAGGAGAAGGAGTTGCTCGAGGTGAGATGTGTGTGTGTGTGTGTGCGTGTGTGTGTGTGTGTGTGTGTGTGTGTGCGTGCGTGTGTGTGCGCTGTGTGTGTGTGTGTGTGTGTGTGTGTGTGTGTGTGTATGTGTGTGTCAGCAAATAAGGACAGGAAGGTGGTGTGCCATGGGGGTGGCCTAGAATGTGAGATTGATGGGTGGAGTAGCTGATTTGGGTAAGGAGTGTGAGGGTGTGAATGGATCGATGTGTTGTACTACAAGTGACCGACTTGTTATATGTAGTATTCACCTGCATGTTGCCCCTCCCCCCTCTAGAGGGAGAAGCAGATTGTAGAGAAGGAGAAACAGCTGCAGGAGAGGAAAAGGAGCAAGGTAACTACATACATACTGTAGGTGGGGAGAGGAAGGAGGGAAGGAGCAGAAAGGGCAAAGGGGAGGGAAGGAGATGAGAGAGTTTCGTTCTCATCCCTTTATGAGGACCTTCCTTCATCCACTCCACTGTAAGGCATTCCCACTTCCTACTATTTAAACACATTCTCCTTTCTCTCTCAACAGACCTACGAACCATACGATGTCAATGGCTGGACAGAGGATGAAGTGGTGAGACGGCAGTTAGGAGTAGCACACAGTTGTAACAAAGCCAGCCTCCTTTAACGCTACTAGAAATGTCATTGTCTACATGCTGCAGTGCTGTATTGGCTATACTGCACTGCACGTGTGCACAGTATGTGCAGGTACTGTGCCAACAACTGCTCCTTCTCCGTTGCTTCTCCCTTGTGTAGGCTGATTGGGTGAGCAGCCTTGGAACCTCAGCAGGTAAAGTGGCCATTTTGTCATCATAGGCCTTTCAGTGTCATGTAGCACACATCTGACATCATGTACTTGCACCATTGTGTGGACTAAGCTGTGTGGAGTGCCCTTAAGCTCTGATTTCTTGTACTGTGTGCTAAGAGTTTCGAGCACATTTCAAGTTCTACCTGACAACATCCTAACAAGACAGTGTCATGCATGTCTCTTGCTCCACTCCATCTATAGCTCCATTGTACACCCTTGTCTGCAACACAGTGAAGGTTGGAGGGTTGCTTGTACACATCTCTTCCTTCCACCCTCTTATACAGAAATGAACCTTGTGCAGGGGGAGCTCACCACGTATGCTGAGCTCTTCAAGGAGAACCACATCACAGGGAAGAGACTGTTCTTGGTGACAATGGACGACCTCCTGCAGATTGGGATGTTCTCAGTCGGACACAGAAGAGAACTCCTGGTACGTAGGTGGCTTCACTAGAGTGTGCGGGGACTGTGTGTGAAATGCAGTGTGAGAGATAGGAAGGGAGTGTACCTGTAAGCATGTCCTATGAATGTGAGGTGTGGCTTAGATATCAGTGCTATTTAACATTGGTGATTTTGTTGGGGGCTGGGTCCTTGAGAGCTATCCATGTGTGTGTGTAGCATGGAGGCATGCAAATCATGTGACTAGCATGTGACCAGCATGTGACTTGCATGTGACTAGCATGTGACTTGCCTTCTGCACAGGATGCCATCCAGAGGTTGAAGGTTGAGAATCAGCGACTCCTTCACTTTCCCCCACTGCCTGGCACCAACCCCATGAAAGCCCCTCCTCGCCAAAGGTCTTCCTCCACTAAGACTCTATCCCTGACACTCATTTACGGCAGCCTGTTCAGGAAGGGGCCCACTCCAGAGGTGAGAATTTGACATTGAAATGGGAACCCATTGTGATATGCAATTGTGTATTTTATGTTAATTGTATTTGGAGATAATAGCAAGAACTTTATAGCACAGTGCTCTTCGGGGTTAATGTACTAATTGTTTCCAAGTCAGTTGTGTGCATCATCAGTGTATATGGAGCAAATACTTCTGCCCTCCAGAGATCTGGTCTAGAGTGTGGTGAACCCTACAATACAAGTAGTAGTAGAATTGGGATGTTTCAGAATTCATGTGCAATGCTGTGGAAGGAAGCCCCAAATGTGGCCGTTCTATTGCGAGCTGATAACAACCCACAATGCAACTATTATAGCCCTGCATTTGTGACAGACAACCGCTTAGAAGTAACCCTTATACCTGCTGTATTCTCCTCAGTAGTACCCTTCTTTCTGGTGCATGTTCCTCAAAAGTATCCCCTGTCTGTGCCTGACCACCCCATCTCCTAAACTTTACCCGGTGCATGCATTTTCCATTGTCAGGTGTCTCTGACTCCTACTGTACATAAAGTGTAACTCACAGCTTGCCGGTAAGCCTACAGCCTAGTCTGATCTGTTGTCTATCCTCACCACTCTCTTGTGGGACAGATCTCTCGATGATGGCTCTAGGTACCTGTGTGTGCAGCACTTGTGCTATGTCTGTGCAGTCACTGGGCTGCTTATATGGCCAATCCAATCCAGTAGACTGCGGCTAGTGTTAGCCATTTTGCTCAGGCTTAGTCTCTGCCATCTGGATTCTGAGCCTAAGCAAATTGTGGCAGTCTGTTTACTTGAGAATTCTCTGTAGCTTAGTTGTCATAGCCTCTCTTGCAATACATGTTGATGTGCAAGGCTACTGCTACAGACATTGCTCCCTTGTGTGACCTTCTTGATGCATCAGCCAGTGGTTTTAGCTGCATCAAGTTTGTCCAGTATTCTTTGTTAGCTGTGGTGGACTCAAGTAGCCAACCACCATTTTGCGATGCGGTGGAGTCGTAGCAAAGTGACGGTCGGTTACGTGAGACTGCTGTGCATACAGTGTGTAGTAGTGTAGTGTGCAGTGTCACTTCTCTTGTGATGATACTCTCTTTACCATGTTCCTTCTTCTTTGTTGACAGGAGAGCAAATGGAAGATGTATGTGGACGCAGACGGCGAGTCTGAGGCCAAGGGCTGCATCAAGGTGGGCCTTTATTGGAAATGTTTGTTTGTGTCAAAAACTGAATGGAAGTCAATACTGAAGTCCCCCTTTCACATGGTCATGGTTAATCAGGATTCAAAACCATATTTGATCCGGATTGAAGCAAATCACCAATGCTGCGTTCACACAGACAAGTGGCAATAACGTCAAATGTTTATCGTCAATGATGCAATTATGGGTACGAACGAAAATGGCTACCCATAAAAGCGCTGATTGTTTTCGTTAGTTTTGGACTTCCGTGGTTCAGTATCAACTGTTGCAGCGCTTCAGGAGGAGGGGAAAGATGATTGATAACTGGGAAGAAACAGATACATAGTAGCCTTGTTCCATGAGAAGTGTTTCCTGCCATTTAAAATGGCGTCACAATACGGATATGACATAAGCGTATCACGAAACGAGATTGAAATCCTGCTTCGTACCAGGATTCTCTAATCCGGATCGGATCCAGATTAAGGTGCCTGTGTGAAGGGCACAGTCTGGATTACAGTGCCCATGTGAAAGGGGAAAGAGCACACACACAGAGTGAGGTGTTGGTAAGGTGACCTCTTGTGATGCTGTGATGTATGCCTTTTCTGTCTATAGGAGGTGGTGTTCGTGTTCTCTACATCCATCCCGGCAGACATCATCAGTCTTATGCAGGTGTGTGTGTGTGTGTGTGTGTGTGTGTGTGTGTGTGTGTGTGTGTGTGTGTGTGTGTGTGTGTGTGTGTGTGTGTGTGTGTGGTGTGTGTGTATATGTGTGTGCGTGTGTGTGCACACACGCATTACGTATGTGTGATTTGGTTAATGTGACATTGGTACTACCTCTTTCAGCTGTTATTTGACTGACGGTGTTTTTGTGTCATCACACATTGTAGCCGTCCTTTACATGTGCCCCTCATCTAATGGACTGGTGTTACATGTGTATATCTGTATGCCTCTCAGGCTCCCTACATGATGGAGCAGTGGAGAAAGGGAGCAGACCCCGGTGAAGTGGAGTGCGTAGTGCAGTATAAGGTGTGTAGTGTGCTTTTTACAATGGGAGTGCAGGTTTTTCTGTGAAAAATGCTACGTAATTCCATACAAGACAGCAGTTTAGTGTATAGTACATACTCTAAGTATAGCTACTTGTTGAACTGACCCTTTTTATGTACAAAGAGACCCACAATGCTACCTTGATGATGTACGTACCATCTCTATTATAATACATATATATACACAGGACCATGTACAGAAGCCCCAGCAGACCAGATGGACATTTGCCCCTTCGCCTAGTTACTTGCAGGATGAACTGACGGTAGAGCTTGAGGTTCGGCACTCCCTGGTGATTCAGAAAGCGACCATCCCCGAGAGCACGCCTACCGACCCCAAACTGGACCTGCATAGCGGCCTGCTGACTGCAGCTGGGATTGAGCAAGTTGACACAGAGCCTCAGGAGCTGCGAGGCATCTGGAAGGACCGGGCCATCTTCAGCACTCAGTCCAGTGCCGCTGCCAGCGTGCACAGTGACCATGGGTGTGTCCAGTGTGACACACCCACTGTCACAAGCGAGGAAACCCTCATTCCCAATCTGAAGGGCGCTTGGGCGGCAAGAGGCATGACAGGAGCTCACGTGGTGAAGCAGAGATCTACTTCTGTCAGCGGAAGTACCAGTAGCCTGCGCTGCCCCGTGGAGGAAGAGGGAGGCGCGATGCTTGCTCACCCCTGCCATTGCTGTCGGGCATGTTTGGCACATCATCCTCACTCCCCACAGTGCTGCCTTCATAGCCACACTCCCCACCCCTACCACAGCCCCGCCCCCTACTGCAGCCAGACATCTGGCGAAAGTAGCAGAAACAGCAGCTTCTCAAACTCCTATAGCAGCCAGGAACAAGACAGGTGAGTTGTCAGGCTTTGTAACCATCGCAGTGTGTCGTTGAACTGGTGTGTGTCCCCCACCATGCAGGCCGACCGACAGGGCACTCAGTATGCGCACTCACTCCTCCCCCAACGTCACTCCTGGGCAAGTTAACCGGTACCCCCCTAAACGGGCGGTATCTGGAGATGTGCGTCAACATCCCTCTCCCAACCATGGCTTCAAAACTGGCGGGGTGCGAGGGACAGGAGGATCACCTGGTGGAGTGCGGCGGTCGAGAACCAGTGGACAGGCCTTCGGACCACCAGGTAGGGGTGGTATGCAAAGGTCAAGCTCTGATGGGTGGTCCTATGTATCCCCCCGAGGACCCTCCCAGCGTAGTGACTACGACCGCTCACAAAGTGACCCTAACCGTGGCACTGGAGGTCGGGGGCCGAGAGGCCGTGGCAGAGGGGGAAGAGGGGGAGGGGCAGGTGGAGGTGGGGACTGGAGGTATGGCAAACGACGCAGTGGACCCACTGCCAAAGAGTGACCCATTCTATTATTCCTAGAAGTTCAGTCTTATATTAGGATCATTATTCTCATGTAGTCTTAGAATTTTAACCCTTTGAAGTGTGTTTGGACATTTTACGCTTGTAGTATTATTGTAGCTATGTATAGTGTACTAGCTTATAGATAAACATTGATCAGCATCATGACAACAGGTCAAAACATCTATTGAACAATCATGTTGATTGCCATCCGTAATAGCATTAATTTTGTTGTGTATTTTGTTTGTTTACTGCATAGATTTGTTTTGTATGTGCATAATTGTGATGACTGATTTTGTGCTTTTGATCATTTTTGTATATAGTGACTTTGTAGCAAATTGGTCGTTGTGCTTATCAATTATTATTATAATATATTATTATTAATCATTCTGTGTACATGCAATGTAAAATATGTATAATTATGGCACAGCAGTCGTAAAATATCATAGAACTGAGTCGGGCAATTCAAAAATTAAACTTCGAAATTTAAGTACAAATTTCGTTCACACTGTATAGGGCGTTGACTAGTGGGTGGTGTGGGCGGCTGTCTCTGCTGCTCGCTCCTGCAGTTCCTTTGCCAGCGGATGCTCCCATTGCTGCAGTACCCTCAGCTGCTTGTCGTGAGGCAGGTTTAGAATCAGCTCAATCACAGTGCTTGCGTCCAGTTCTCCCGCCTTGATGACCTTCTGCATGAACTGGTCGGTCAGTGTTACAGCGCCAGTGGCCACAAACTGCAGGAAGAGCGGGAACTCCACAGAACGGAAGGCAAGGAAGGACAGGAGGGTGTGAAAGCCGCTTGGAGGGGGAATGCTCAATCGCAGGAGAACCAACGAGTACACTTGAAGAAGATGGAACAGGATCGTTTCCTCTCCCGATGCAAACGTGGCTAGATTACTCCTGAGGTGATAAGGGTCGCTGTTGGGCATACCTAGCGCGCCCCAGATGAGTGCCAGGAGTTTAGCCGAGTGCTTCAACACCTCCTCTGTGTAACACTGTGCGGCCTGTTGAATGAGTCTGTGGTTGCTGCTCTCCGGCAGAACAGTCCTGAAGTGCTCTACCGTCGCATGATACAGAGCCTGACGCTGGAGCTCTAAGGAGTTGGACTGGTCAGTGTCAGGGGAGAGGAATTTGAGATCCAAAGTGGAGCTACCAATATCCTGGGTTGCTGCAGAGGTTCGAATAGACTTCTTGCTGAAAAGCTCTTTGTAGAATGACTTCCGTTTCTGTTTGGGTTCTGAAGCTGAAAATTAAGGGAAGAGTAAAAGAATTTACTTTAGATAAAGGACATGTACACCACAGACACAAAAAGTACATACTTCAATACAAAAATTGCTTATAATGACAGACTACCCACATTTAATATTCACATACAGTACCGCATGTGTTAACCTCGTCCCCAGGCGCTTCGCGGTAATTGCGGGGGAGGAGAAAAGGGCCTGGGAGCTACTGTTCTGTGACGTCATACTTCCGTACCGAAATGGTGTGTCGACGGTAGATTGCATAAGGTTCAATGGATGGCAACGAGCATGGCCTTCACAAGGCTTTGCACATGCGGAGTTTGCTTGTCAGACGCATCTCCAAACCGATCGTCCTCATTGTTCAGATGAAAGGGGCTGAAGGAAGACCTTCCCGGGTGCCTTAGTCAGCTACTGTTGGTGCTAATCGAGGATGGCGATGGTTTGCTGCAGTACGTGTGCAAGCCTAGCAGTAGCTCAGTCCATCGAAGAACAATGCTGCCAGACTTACTTCCAGCAAAATCGAAAAGGAATGGCAACACTTCGTAGCAGACCGACTTCCGAAACCAGTCGGTAGCCACAGAAATACGTTCTTCCGTTGGTAGAGATAACGAATAGCAGTCAGCTGTTCTTGCTTGAGCGCGATACTAGAAAGTCCAACGCGAGAAAGAGCGTATGACAGAGCATCAGTGAATAGCCTGTCCTCTGTAACCTGTGCAGTAGCCATTGCCGTAGTTGATTTTTACGGATAATATACGGATGTGTTAGTTTCCGTTCACCTACTTTTGGGGAAAAATTTGCGCATGCGCAAACAGTGTATACCAGGCCGTCTTTCCCGCCCACGCTAATTATTGCAGACGGCCTGGGGACGAGGCTATGCATGTGTGTACATGGTACAACCCTTCAAGTCACCAGATCCCAGTCTTGTTTCCAGCCCCTATTACTGTGTTAGCTTAGTACTGTACATTTGCAGAGAAATTGGATGTGCTTGTGGAGTATAGGACCTCAAGCAGAGGCTACCCCCCCCCCCCCCCCCACACACACACACAGATCAGCCTACCTTGAGATAGTTGTTGTATCTCCATGAGTATGAGCCGAGACACTGACGGCCGAGAGAGGAAGCATTGGATCCACAATGCTGTCACATGCTGGTTGACTGGGACAGCCGACAAATCAAATGAGCCTGGTTTCTTCTCCATGGCAGACTGCAACTGTTGGTGGAGGGTGTCCAGCCATGTGACTGTCAGCTGAACTGAGCGCTTCCCACCTTTGTCCTTCTTCACCACACCTACAGTACGCATGTAAGCAAAGAATGTGCCATTTGATGGTGGAACCTCCTAACAAATAAACACACACACTGCAGGAACAAGACACATGCATACACGTACACACATGCACACACGCATGCACACACACACACACATACACACACACACACACACACACACACACACACACACACACACACACACACACACCTGCTGAACTTGTCTGACTAGAAGACTGAACAAGTCTGGTGAAGCACATCCGCTCCTAAAATATAAGAAAAAAGGAATTGTCACTGATTACTACATTCTCAGATACAAAATTGTAACAATGGTACGATTCATCACTTAGCAGTTAATACTCACACTCATGGCCGCAAACACATACGCACATGCATGCACACCCCCACACACACATACCACACACCTGCTGCTGAAGCTGAAAAATGCCGATGCAAGAATGAAGGTGGCAAAGTGCTCTGCTGCGTGCAGGCTGAGTGGGGTCACACAGAGGTGTTTCATCATGACACCCACGCTCTCTTCATCCCGGTGCACCACAAGTGCAGTGTACAAGGAACTCAACTTCGTCTGATTGCTGGAGGACGCAGTTTGATAGAGGTCCTGCAGGCCCTGGAGGTTGACAGCACAAGAGAAGACAATTTCCGAGTCAGCCTCAACGAGCATGGCCGTATCCTGCTCCAATGGAGTGCCCGGTAGGGGACTGTACGACAGGTGGAACTGTCCCATTTCTTCAGCAACAAAGCACCACTCACTCAGGGGCAACTGGGTCGGGACAAAGCCAAGGTCTACATCGGCAATAATATGGTGGGTGGGGATGTCTCCTTGGGAACCAACATTAATCAGATGCAGCATCTGACCGGGGATAAAGACAGCCACCAAGCCCCCAAGAGAGATGAAGCTCATTCGCGGCTGTTGTAAAAATGAGCGAGCTATGCTGGCTTGGCCCTGGATAATGTGTCCAGTGTGCAGGAGGTACACCGAATATGATGCGGCTTGTTTGTCTGTGGGCATGTGCTGAGTGAAGCTCATCTCTGAGGCACTTTGTGTGGCTACGTTTGGGAGGTAATTGTAGGACCTGTCGGAGGGAGGGTGCTGGAGAAAAATGCACGTGTACCTGTCCTGCTGTGAGATTGCCCGCATGTTTAGGTCAGTGGAGGGGAGGGAGAGAGCGACTGGGTGCTTGAGGTAGTTGGAGGAACAGAGGAAGCTGTCTGCCCCAATGGGCAGTGGGAGGGAGAGGGAGAAGGAATCCTTCACAGCGAACTCCACTTCTCCTTTCTTCTTTGTGTGCAGTCTGACCTCCCGGCACTCCAACTCAATGCGACCTGGGGAGTTTGCGGACTCCTTCCAAAAAGAGAGGAAAGAAACAGACATTCACGGTGTAATACAGCTACAGGCCATGTACTTAATGAGGAAACACCATAACACGTGGGTGCATGTGTGTGTGTGTGTGTGTGTGTGTGTGTGTGTGTGCGTGCGTGCGTGTTGTACACACAATAGCAGTATCCATCCATGAAGCACACCTCAAACTGTGCAGTGTACAGCAGTTGTCCAACGGGGTCCCACTGATACCACATGCAGGCGCCGGCCACCAGACTGAACTCAGGCTGCCTCCACTGCCCACCCTGGCTCTCCACCCCCACACAGAGCACTCCAATGCGATCCACCATCACCATCAAGTGAGCACGTCCCTGCTGCTGCTGGTGGTCTTGCATGGCAGCAGCAAGCTCTGACGCATCAGCTGGGTAGAGGAATTGGACCTTCCTGAATCGATCCTGCCTTAACCCGTCCACATTGAAGGTACGCATGGACGGACACACCTCTGCTACGCTGGTCCGGTAGGCAACGTCGCCTTCCATCGATTCAACTGTGGTGTATGCCAATAGACAGTGGGTGGGGTCCAGGGAGGCGTCAACGATGTTAACCTCCTCATCAAACGTGTGCAAGGGGTTAAAGGTCGGCTTTCCTCGTGTGTACACAGCCACCGTGGTGGTGACCGCGTTCGCGAGATAGTCGTAATCGCAAGCGTGTGATGGTGACTCGCCTTCCTCTTGTTCGCCGTCCTGTCGGCGCTCGACCCAGGTGAAGAGGATGCTGTCGTCCTTTTCCTGCCCCACCATACGAACGCTGTCCACAATTGCTGCAGCTTCAGCTTGGTTCTCCCTTACTCTGCTGGCAATGTGTTTCCGGGCGAACGACTTTATGTTGAACACCTCGGTGAACTGCAATAGCGGGGAAGCTGCGGCCCGTCCACGGCATCATGGTATTCTTCTTCGCTGTCAGACTCGCTTTCTTCATCCACGTCTAGATCGTTGTCGCTGGACGCAACAGCAGTTGCACTCTCGGACTCGAGGTCCGGTGTTGAGTAGCCGATTGAGGTAGCCATTTAATTTCACCGGAGTCACGTGACTTTGCACCAACATGACATTTGATTCATGCAGTAAAATACGTGTATTACCTACTCATGGATCAGTTGATTTAACACTATAATAATAATGATCATAAAGTACATGTACAAATATTACAATAATTTCTGAGCTGCAGAGTTGATGTCCTTGTTTCATCACTCCAGCTATCAAGATGGCTAGCATTGAGCTGAGTTGGTGAATCGCTTTATGACAGCAATGTCATCCAAGCCAGTTTGGCTGAGGTGGTCTTGGGGGTTCAAGGAGAGGGCTACAGGGGAAGAGGCAGCATGGTGGAGATAAGGAGAGGTCATGACACGTGTGTGTGCGTGTGTGTGTGTGTGTGTGTGTGTGTGTGTGTGCGTGTGTGTGTGTGTGTGTGTGTGTGTGTGTGTGTGTGTGTGTGTGTGTGTGTGTGTGTGTGTGTGTGTGTGTGTGTGTGTGTGCACAAATTCTTGCTACAGTTGAAATAGCTACAGCACTACTATGTGGCACCTCCAGCCATGTGCACTCCTCATGCACATTTGTCATAACATTTCCAAGGGTGTGTCCACACCAGGTGAGCTCTTGGCAGCATCCACAGCTAGCAGTGAACAGCTGAACTCAAACACTCTCCATCACGGTGTACTCCTGGCACTCACCCTTTCTATAATCCTCTTCAGCCTCTTCATACTGACCAAGTGCTTTGTACAAGTTCCCTCTGTTGTAGTAGATGTGAGCTGCGTAGGGGTTCACATCAGCTACAGCGGGGAGGAGGAGTAGGAATAGTGGTATGTAAAGACTATAGGGACGATCACAGTGTGCACTGGAGTACCTCTGTTGGGTAATGTGGACTCACTCAGTGTGATATGCATACATACATACATACATAGTTAGGCACATGCAATGCTGGCCTGATTGCTGTGTGTGTACTGTGTTACTGCAGTCAGGAGTGACCAAGGATATTTAAATGGAACTTACTCATTACCATGGCAACAATAGCTTAAAGGGAGTTTGGTTATGGAAAAGCATGGTTGGTTACCATGGGAACATGTATATGAACTTACACAAGGACATAGTTAACTACAGTTCTGGGACTGCACAGGAGTGACAATATGCAGTCTCTGAGAATTGTACTACTACAGTGGAACCTGTCTAAGATGGTCACTGTGTTTTAAGCAGCCACCTATCTAAAACAGCTAGCCTCCCTGGCCTCCAATAGCACTAACATAGCACTGTGTAAAACACTGCAATCTACCTCTGTAGGGCAGCCAGTCCATATAGGTCAGTTAAAACTGGCCCACAGGTGGCCGTCTAAGCCAGCACTACTACTTCGCTTCAAAGTGTGCACAAGTGCCTGTAGTCAGCAGTGCATTGTGTAGCACACTAGTAAGTACGTACCGGCCATGGTGAGTTCGGCGAGTGCAGCAGAGGTGTCACCCTGGATGACTCTACAGATGGCTCTGTTCACCAGGGAAGACTCGTCTTGATGACAATGCTCCAGAGCACAACTGTAGCTTGATACAGCCTGCAATGTGGGCAATACAGCACTGTAGACCTCCCGGCCATCACCCTCTCCCTCCAGCCTTCACACTCAGCTTCACCACACTCACCATTCGCACACACCACCCTCAAACTGACTCGTGTACACCTTGCCTTTACATACCATCACCCCCACACTCACCACCCCTCACCCTTACACACTTTCACACTCACTCACACACACCCTCACTCTCACCTGTGCAAACTGTCTGTGGTGAAAGTACAAGTTCCCCATATTGAAGTGAGCCAGGTGGAAGGTGGGGTTAACGCGGACAGCCTCTGCGTAGTCCCTGGCTGCGTTCACCCTGTCCTCAAGATACTGTCAGGGAAGGTGAGGGAGGAAGGGAAAAGAGCAGTGTATCCCCAGAGCCTCAAAAGCCCTATCCCTACATACTGTACGTATGTAATACAGATAGGTGTAATTTACAATAGTGCAACTTGCAACTTGCACTGTATTAATGTGCCGTGCAGAGAACCTGATGGATACAGGGTACACATAAGTGGTGGCAACATTGTTATGGATGACTATTATTCAGAGACTAAATGTGTACCTCGTAAATAACTCCTCTGTTATTGAGCAGTTCTGCAGTCTTAGATATCTGCGCAAAAGAAAGGCATCAAATTACTTTAAATGAGTGTACATAACAACATGTCTAGATGGCATGTGTCGAGCACTGGGGATAAGGATGAACACAAGTGCGAAGAGCACATCTGTTAGTGCTGTCTATGCAGGGATGATGGTGGTTGTTTGTATGTAAGATACAGGAAATGGGGAGGGTGTGTGTGTGTGTGTGTGTACCTTGATGGCATCGCTGATGTCCTTGAGCGCTCCGTCCAGGTATCCGGCTTGGAGGCTCACTACAGATCGCCCTTCCAGTGCCTGCCAGCTTGCTGCATTGAGGGGAAGGAGGCAAGGTGAATTTCTGTAGGCTGTGTTTGTGTGTGTGTGAGCGTTAATACATGCATACAGTATGTATCTGTGCATGCAGTGTGTACATACATACATATAAATTAGTATTGTACATATAGTACAGTAGGTGTATGTGTATTGTACATGTACGTGTGTACGTACGTATGTCAGTGTGTGTCTGTTGGCTCACAAGGGTCAATGGTAAGTACCAATGAGAAGTGCTCCCAAGCCTGGCGCAGTTTCCCCTCCATCTGCACACAGTGGGGTGTGTCAGAAGGGCACAGTCACCTTCACCATTGCACAAGCCATCACATTAAGCGCACAGATTACATACTACACACAACCAATGAACTGTGGCACATACACTGTAGGTCCACGGGGCGTGTCAAACACCTCCAACATGCTGGGATACAAGGGCTTAAAGTGGTGCTACAACCATTCCAACACACCCTCTATTCCGTGTTCTGTCTATTCCAATAAAATGAAACCTGTCTAAGGTGACCACTGTATAAGGCAGCCATCTCTCTGAAACAGCCAGCCCGCCCTCCCTGGCCCACAATAGCACTACATAAAACATTGCAGTCTACCTCTGTATTACACACAGCCACCTCTCTATAAAGGCCAACTACAACTGGCCCACAGGTGGCTGTCTTAGACTTACTGTACGCCTCAAACATGTTGTGGCTACAGCATACGCACTCACTCACCTGCAGGAGGTAGGCTAGGTTGATGCGAGCAGGAGAGTTGAATGGGCGTATATGCAGCACCCTGGCATAGTCCCTCCTGGAGGAAGATGAGTGAGTAGTGTGCTAGTGAAGTACAACACAACATCTGAAGTGTGGCAGAGTTCAACTGTCACAACTCTGTCATACTGATTCCCTCACATGCTCCTCTGTACTCCTTCAGGAGTGAGGGACTCCAAATGGGCATTGCCCCTTCCAATGATTGCCTCCCAGAACAGTGGGTCCAGAGACACTGCCTGAGTGTAGGCTGCAGTGGCCTGCTCAAGTTCACCCAATCTGTGCAGTAGAGGATAGCTATGGGCACTCCATATGTATAGTGTGTGTTGTGCTGTATGCTGCAGCTGTTCAGTCAACGGGATCTGTTGTGCCAGTGCAGCTTGACTGATGGTGTGTGTGTGTGCGCGCGCGCATGTGTGTGTGTGTGTGTGTGTGTGTGTGTGTGTGTGTGTGTGTGTGTGTGTGTGTGTGTGTGTGTGTGTGTGTGTGTGTGTGTGTGTGTCTTCAACCTACTTATGGTAGCAAAGACCAATTGCTTGGAAGAGGGTAGCATCACGAGGAGACAGCTAGACAAAGGACAAAGAAAGAGATTGTAAAGTACTATAGTAGGAATACTGTTTGCCTGTACACGTGTGCGCGCTCATGTGTGTGTCTATGTGTGTGTACATGTGTGTGTGCACGGCGCATTCACTCTCATGTATGTACATAACTACGTATGAAAACAGTCTATGTACACTACAGTATAACAGCTCGTCCAACCACACCTCACCTGGCCGGCAGCAATGATGTCTTCCAGTGCTCTTGTGTAGTCCTTGCTCTCAAGGTACTGTAGTCCTCTGTTGACTAGGATCTGTGTGCAAGTATATGTGACACAGAGAGGTGTACGTACGTAGCCTGCACTGCACTACTTCATCATACACACATTATCACAAGTTGGCTGTACAGACACAAACAGACACAGAAGGGTAGTTCTCCAATGCCTAAACAACAAGGGCCCAACCATGTTGTTCAAGCTGGTACATGTATTGGAGAGCTACTGTACCCTTCATGCCTGAGCCAGCCGAGGAGCCCTCTCTTCACACAGACATACATACATACATACCTGTAGGGAAGGTTTTCCACTGATCTCCATTGCCTTGGAGTAGTCCTTGATGGCCTAAAAACAGAGCATACTGCCAATCACAGACTATCAAGCTGGTTTCTTCAGGAACTTGATGGCTGTACTTGTTTACTACTGTGAATGCCCCCCCCCCCCCCCCCCCCCCTTTCCCCTCAACGTTCACTTACTAGCGCACTGTTGCCCAATTCTTGGTGGCAGAGAGCACGATTGTAGAATACGACAGGAGAGGTGGGACAAAGCTTGGCGGCCATGTTGAAATCCTCCAGTGCCTCTGCATGCTTCCCAAGGTGCATCCTAAAGCAGCCACTGCTCACAAAACAGCATTTGCAGTAACAAGGACACAAGAGGAGGGGAGGGGAGGGGGTATGCACACATTGATGCTACAGAGGTGAAGCTGTGTACTTGTAATGAACGTATCTGAATGCTGTGCAAAATACATGTACGTATGTACAGTATAGAGAAGGGACAGGATGTAAATCTCCCTCAGCTTAACTCTAAATTAGTGCCTGAATCAAAGACATATTTTAACAAGTCAGGAGAACTCTGCTGGTGGAAGTCTTCCTCTTGTAGGTATGTATGTACAGTACATACAGACAGTACATAGCTGATACTGCAAGGTTAGGGGAAAAGCTACATTTACAGTAGGCTGCTTGTTGAAGTGCCTTGCTCACCTGCACATGTGTGCTCGGGCTGAGTCGGGATGCAGCTCGATGGCCTTGCTGCAGTTGAACAGTGCCTTCTTGAAGCGACCCTGCTCTGCAAACATGTTGGCCCGTGTGAGAGAGACCTGCAGCAGGGGGCAGAGGGAGGCTGCCAAACTAACACACAGTGAAGCACAAGTACAACAAGCTATGTACATACTGTGTGTACAGCATACAGCACAACACTATTGTATAAAAGGGCTGCAGACAGACTACAGTATACAGTCTCTCACGCCAGACCTCTCCTGCTGTTTGAGGTTTGAACGTGGAACATCTGGCATGCAAGGCTAAGCACAATACATGGACAAGGGCACACTGTACACTTCACCTCACTCACTTACAGTACCGTAAGTCTACAGGTATGTACGTACATGTACATCACACATGTAGAGTCCACGGTGCATGTGATTTCAGTACCTCAAATTGGTTGGGCTCAAGCTCCAGTGCCCTGTTGATGTCTGGAAGAGCCTGCTGGGTGCCATGCAGCTTCAACTTGCACAGACTGCGGTAGTAGTAGGCCTGTAGCATGAGTGCATTGATGGAAAGGGGCAGAAAGGTGGAGGGAGGGGGAAAGAAAGAGAAATGGGACAGACAGAGAGAGGAGGAGAGAGAGAAGAAAAGGAGGGAGAGAGGGAGAGAAAGAGATAAAAGAAGCATCTGGGGTGGTATGGTGTATGTCCATGCAAGGTCTGTCACTGCAGAAAGTGTTCAGTCAAGACAAACACAAATGTTTCAACACTCAATAATTAGGCTATGCGGTAGAACCTATATTGGAAACAGTGTTTCCACTATAGAACAAACCCAATCCTTGCACAAGCACAGCAGTACACTGATGTACACACACAGCATATACTGCACAAGAAGGCACCTGTGAATTCCTTCGATTAGCCTTAGTTGCCTTGCTGAAGAGTGTCAGAGCTTGTGCCACCTCATTCAGCTCCAGGAGGCTCACTCCGTAGCTGTGGAAACAGTCAGAACGAAAGGAAGGAGTGTTCTCAGCAGAGAAGTCAGAGGATTTGAGGTACTGCAGTGCATCTTGAAAGGCCTTGACTGCGTCCATGTGATGGGTGGCCTTCTGGTGGATTCTCCCCAGGAGGTACCACATAGACGGCGATGGGGACACCTCTAGTGCCTTGGTGAGGATGTCCACCGCCTGTGGAAGGGGGTTGGGTGGGGCACAGTGGCAATACAGTGACAGAAGTACAGCAGGTCTTGGTTGCATAGATATGCATGGCTTTCACTAGATGGAGTACGTAAGCACTAATAGAGCTGCAAACAATGTGAATGTACAGTGTACTCACTACACCTCCCCATACTCACATTTCACTGCACCACTCCACACACACTCCCCCAACAGACGCTCACCTCCCCATTCCTCACTCCTCTTCCCTGCATTTACACCCTCTCTTCCCCATTCCTCACTCCTCCTCCCTCCCTATACACCCTCCCTTCCCCATACCTCACTGCACCTCCCCTTACCTCCTGTGAATTCCCCAGGAATGAGGCTACTGCGGCATCTCGCAGTGGTAGGTGGCCCTGTGCAGCTCCAGACATGGCAGACGCAGTCCTACAGTACGATTGTACATCAGAACAGACATGTGCACCATGTGTGTGTGTGTGTGTGTGTGTGTGTGTGTGTGTGTGTGTGTGTGTGTGTGTGTGTGTTGCAAGAATCATACAATGCTGATATGCACTCATTTACAATGTTACGAACACAATTCACACTAATGTGCTCAGTACATGGTACAGTAGGCAGTGCAATTGGGCATTACAGTACACAAATACACACACACATACTGTACATGTAATGTACATACAAAACTGTATAAGCTGTGTCTGCATACACACTCCAGGCATCCCCTCCTACAATAGGCCCACTAAACACACTGGCACACCTGACGTATGACTCTGCCAGCTCATACTCTGCCAAGTGCATGTGGACACAGCCCTACAGGGAGGCATTGCACAGCACACAGCTCAGTGGTGGATGACACACAGCACACAGCTCAGTGGTGGATGACGCACAGCACACAGCTCAGTGGTGGATGGCGCACAGCACACAGCTCAGCGGTGGATGACACACAGCACACAGCTCAGTGGTGGATGACACACAGCACACAGCTCAGTGGTGGATGACACACAGCACACAGCTCAGTGGTGGATGACACACAGCACACAGCTCAGTGGTGGATGACACACAGCACACAACTCAGTGGTGGATGACACACAGCACACAGCTCAGTGGTGGATGACGCACAGCACACAGCTCAGTGGTGGATGACACACAGCACACAACTCAGTGGTGGGTGACGCACAGCACACAACTCAGCGGTGGATGACGCACAGCACACAACTCAGTGGTGGATGACACACAGCACACAACTCAGTGGTGGGTGACGCACAGCACACAGCTCAGTGGTGGATGACGCACAGCACACAACTCAGCGGTGGATGACGCACAGCACACAACTCAGCGGTGGATGACGCACAGCACACAGCTCAGTGGTGGATGACACACAGCACACAACTCAGTGGTGGATGACGCACAGCACACAGCTCAGTGGTGGATGACGCACAGCACACAGCTCAGTGGTGGATGACGCACAGCACACAGCTCAGTGGTGGATGACGCACAGCACACAACTCAGTGGTGGATGACACACAGCACACAACTCAGTGGTGGATGATGCACAGCACACAGCTCAGTGGTGGATGACGCACAGCACACAGCTCAGTGGTGGATGATGCACAGCACACAGCTCAGTGGTGGATGACGCACAGCACACAACTCAGTGGTGGATGACGCACAGCACACAACTCAGTGGTGGATGATGCACAGCACACAACTCAGTGGTGGATGACACACAGCACACAACTCAGTGGTGGATGACACACAGCACACAACTCAGTGGTGGATGATGCACAGCACACAACTCAGTGGTGGATGATGCACAGCACACAACTCAGTGGTGGATGACACACAGCACACAACTCAGTGGTGGATGACACACAGCACACAACTCAGTGGTGGATGATGCACAGCACACAACTCAGTGGTGGATGACACACAGCACACAACTCAGTGGTGGATGACACACAGCACACAACTCAGTGGTGGATGACGCACAGCACACAACTCAGCGGTGGATGACGTACAGCACACAGCTCAGTGGTGGATGGCGCACATGAAACATGTGTAGGGTTAATGCACAGAACAATATTTTACAGTTTAAACAGCTGAAGAAGCCCTTAGTATTCTGAAATAATGCCCCCATGCAGTCACCAGAGAAGATAAAATACCCTTAAGCTACGTATGTGTACATGCTTACTAAAATCAACAGGTACACTGTACATACATACCAAGTTTAGCAAATTAATTTTAGCGAGTAGTGCAAAAATTATTTACTGTTTACCCACTAAGAGTTTCGTGCAAGTGTAAACATATTATACACTAAAAGCTTGAAAATCAGTGCCCAGAAAATCCTGGACTTTTCAAAATGCTAAATTTAGCTGCTTTTAAAATTGTAGCTTTAACGTACAAAAACTCTAGCAGCTGACTCATCGACAGCCTTGGCACCACACAAACCATAGCACCCTCAGACAAAGAGTAGACACCATATTCAGTAGAGCCACCCCACTTCATACAAGTTGCATACATATGCGCATGCACACACCACAATCACCCCCCCCCCCCCCCCCCCCCCACCTTGCTCAGGTAATGCGAAGGCTGGTCTGGTGCCAAGTGTATAGCAGAGGTGAGGTCCCTGAGGGCTGCCTTGTACTGGCTCAGTGCCACCAGTGCCTCTGCCCTACAGAGGTAGCCCCTGACGTAGGTGGGGTCCACCTTGAGGCCTTGAGTGAATGACGTCACTGCCCTGGACACACAGCACAAAATGGGGAGGGGCACCATGTGCTGTAAGGAAGTGTTCACAACCCACAGCATGCTCAAAACAGTGGAAATCCCCTTGTAAAGTAGACCTGAAGTTCACGGAACCTTTCAAATGAGGACAGTGCCTTTCGTCCCAGCTACACAAAGATTTGTACAAAACTACCTCTGAGTAAGGACATCTCTCTAATCAGGACACTTGGGTCTGTAACTCAAAAAGTGTCTGGAATAGAGATGTGTCGCTTTAGAACACTTATTGTACACAAATAACCACAGACATATGTACGTACATACATGTACGTACATGTACATACTTACGAATGTACCATAAGACAATAAGTACATACATGTAACATACGTACAGTACGTATAATTACGTATGTGCATGTAAGTATATGTACATAGGTGTGTGTATGTACAGTACGTATGTAGATATATGTAAGTATATGTGTGTGTGTGCGCGCACGTGTGTGTGTGTGTGTGTGTGTGTGTGTGTGTGTGTGTGTGTGTGAGGGTGCAGTGTGTCACCTCTCGGGATTGCCCAAATGCTTCAGATGCACCAGTCCAATGTTAATATGTGCACATGCCATGGAGGGCACCAACTGCAGTGTTACACTGAAGTCAGCAAGAGCATCATCAAACCTGCCGGTTGATAGGCAGGAGGTGGAAGTGGTAGAGAAGGGATGAAATGGAATAGCAGAGTTGGCAGTAAGTAGTGTGGGAGGGTAGACAGTGGAGGGAGACAAAGAGAGAGGAGAGGGGAGAGATACACAAGAGATGAATGGTGCCATCAATGAGCTGAGGAATGGAGTTCCAGACCACAGCAGGCCTCACCTTCCCATTTCTGAGTACAGGATCCCACGATGAAGAACAGAAGACGCATTCTTTGCTGAATCATCCAAAAGGAGAGAAACGCTAAAATCTTTCAATGCTCTTTTGGGGTTGCTTCTGAGGTGTGAAATGGGGGGGGGACAAAGCATGCGAGATAGGCCACTACTCCAGCTAGTACATTGGTTGACTTAATCAGCAGAGAACAAAAGGAGAAATGTCTCACTTTCTAAGAAGACAGCCCCTGAGGAAGAAGGCCTCACTGTTGTCCGGTGACAGGTGGATGACAGCAGATAGGTCCTTCAAGGCACCAGGATAGTCACCCTGCAGAACAGAACAGGAGCACACACGTACACACACTGTTGGACAAATGGGTGAACTTGGTGTGACAAGCAGTCAATGTTCCATGAACTAAACAGGAATGGCAGTGATGTGACTAACAAACAGATACTGAGTGAGCATGACATCTGTGTAGTGTTCGTTTGTGCATGTACATACTGTGTAGTGTTCATTTGTGCATGTACATACAGTGTATGTACTGTATACTGTACATGTGTATATGTCTGTGTGTGTGTGTTGCTCGCCTTTTTCCATTCCACTTTTGCGCGGTAGATCCTGGCTTGTGAGCTGTTTGGGTCTCGCTGTAGGAGCTGGGTGAAGGCCAACATGGCATCGTTTAGGCAGCTGGGGGAAGGGGGAGGGAGAGGGGAGGGGAGGAGAGGGAGGAGAGAAGGGAGGTGGAGAAAGAGGATGGAGTGGATGAGGAGTGGCAGGAGAGGGGGAGTAAAGTATAGTAGGAGGAAAAGGAGAAACAGGTGGGGGTGAAGAGGGGGTGGAGGAGAAGAGAAAACAGGTGGGGAAGAGATGATTGAGTGTTCATCTCATGCTTACCATGCAAAGTCCAAAGTGTTGCAGAATACAAGGCTACCATACATGATGTGTATATACATGTATATAATGTACATGTATGTAGTGGACCAGTGTGTGTGCGCGTGAATAGTGCAGGCAGCCCTACTTGGAGTCATAGCAGTGGAGGCCCTGCTTCATGAGTCCTCTAGTGTTCCTCTGGTCCAGTTGAGCAGCCATGGTGTAGTCCTCTACCGCCAGTGCGCTCTCACCTAGCTGAAGGAGATAGGTGCCAGGGGGTGAGGAGGAGGAGAAGGGGAGAGGGGAGAGGAGAGGGAGAGGGAGAGGAGAGGGAGAGGAGAGGGAGGGGGAGGGGAACAGAATGCAGGAGGATGGAAGGAGTGAGAGTTGTACAGATGTGGTTGATGTGACAGACAATAGAGACCATGAAGAGGATTAATAGAGTTTGCAGTGACAACATTTGATTTAGGTCTGCCTCAGATCAATCCAACACAATTGTCAATCTAACTATCTCTCCTATCACAAACAACAACCACTGAGCATGCAGAGGAACACACCTCTTCCTTGAGTGCTGCCCGGAACATGAACAGGCTTGGATCACTGCCACTAGCTTGAATAGCTATATCAAGCAACTCCACTGCTTCCTTCACACTGCCCTGCTTCTGCAGCAGAGATGCCCTTTAGGCGAATGGGGAGACAGAAAGGACACAGCTATCATGTTTCTTAAGTACGTATGTATAGTCAGTGTAGATACGTATGTACATACGTATGTAGCATGCTGAGAGAACAATGAACAACACAATACAGCAAATAACCATTATACCTACAGTACATAACCTACTAAATCACTAGAACATACGTACATTGCACATGTGTGTGTGTGTGTGTGTGTGTGTGTGTGTGTGTGTGTGTGTGTACGTGTGTGTGTGTGTGTGTGTGTGTACATGTGTGTGTGTGTGTGTGTGTGTGTGTGTGTGTACATGTGTGTGTGTGCGTGTGTGTGTGTGTGTGTGTGTACGTGTGTACACTCCTCTGAGGTGGCATGTCAGTATGCAGTACTCACTTTGACTGCAGTGCAAGAATGTGGACACTGTTAAGAGCTAAAACACTCTCCAAATCCTTCAATGCAGCCTTCACAATAGAATGTGAAAAAATACACAGTAGAAATAAATATGCACACATGTAGACTGCCCAAAATCAAATAAAGTACGTGTATGTACATGTAAATCACTCTGAAGCAAAACTTTGACTGTCTATCAAATAGCACAGTCAGAGTGCACAGAACCACTGTTAGAATCAGCCTACATTATACGTATGTACATACAGTAAGGTACTGCAATATTGTAGGAAGACTGTAGTAAAAAGCATTTCAATCAGTTCCGAGGTGAACTGGTTGCAAGAATGAACATTATACACACACAGAACAACATGGCACCACACGGCACACTGACTGTGGTGCAAGATGAGGAGCAGCACTGCACACAAGGAACAGACACAGTGTGGAGGGGGGGAGGGGGGAGAGTACCTGCACGTTTCCCTGAATCAAAAAGAGGAGGTGCCTCTGCCAGTAGCTGTCCGCAAGCTTGGGCTGCAGGTGGAGGCTCCTGCAGCAAAGAGGGAAGGAGCACGGGCAGCAGTAGACAGCCAGTGCGCCATACAATCACACCCTTCCTAAAGTGCATGTACACACAAGTATACATAATGTACATACATACTTTAAACATACACACTGTATTGTGACATCCCTAGACTCCCTATACAACAGTACAGTGCCTTCTGTTCTGGGCACCTAGAATAATAGCCCGATGGGCTAATGGCCACCCCAGTTAAAATAAGATTGCCTGACCTGACCAGTACAGGTGACTGGGGGAGACATGCCACTGAAAGCAGCAATATACGTACTGTAACTACATAGTACTTATACATACGTACTGTAACTACATAGTACTTATACATACGTACTGTATGTTGTATGTATGTGCATACATGACAAGTATGTACAAGAGCATTCTCTGCTTGTATGGGGATTGGGTGACACTCAACCAAACATCAATAAACTACAGTTCTTGGTACAGAACAGACCTCAGTCTGGTGCTAGCATGTGCAGAGGGTAACTAACTTGTCCAGATCTTCCTTAGCCACCTTAAGCTTCCCCACCTGCAGTGCAGAATGGAAAGTGTACCAGTATACACTTGTATGTGTACGTATGTGCACACGCATGTGCATAAATACATAGATACACATGTACGTAGAAAACAGATCCTTAATGTACAGTAATGTACCATGTCCTAATACATACAGGATGAGTATGTACTGTACATTTACATACGTATGTACATAAAGCACAGCTTAGCATGTAATGTACAGCCAAGTGGTTCTGTTTGTAAGCTTGCTTGGTTTGGTACAATTACAAGTGAAGAAGATCCTTCTGGGGCCAAAACATGATGCAATCTCGTTAATCAGCAACGGATACATCATAAACTATACATGTAAGAATCCACCCTTTTCCAACATGCACACAGATGTGCATTCATGAAGAGAGAGTCTCAACACTTATATTCACCTTGCGGGCTTACGCATGTAGAATTTCCCATTTACAGTTTCACATGCAAATTACAGAACATCACTTTGCATCTGTCATACATAGCTCAGCTGGTACGTACGTACATTAACACTACGTCTATCTTCATGCATCTACAGGTGAGCACAGCTGAGGCTAACCTTTCTGAGCAGGGCACCTCTCCTGCACAAGTGAATGGGAAGAGTGTCCACAGCCAGGCCTCCAGCTATGGTGGAGTCCAGCCTCTCAATTTCGCACTGGATGCTCTGCAGAGAACACAACAGACAACAGATACATACATATGTATAACCTATAGTACAGCATATACAGTAAAACCTACTGACCTACATATTCACTGTGTGATAAGGTCACACAAAGTGACATACAGTATACTGTAGCTTATCAGCACAACACATTGCTACAATCACAGCAGTGAGTTGTTTCTGCAACCTTTTCACAGCAGTCAGCTCAATTTTGAACATCTCTGTAATGGGGACAGTACCCTCTGTCCCAGCTATGCATGGACGTACATACAGTAGAGATGAGTACAAAACCACACTTCTGGCATACAGGCAGACCTACTGTACATATGATCTCAACGCCTAGGTATGTGTGTGTGTGTGTGTGAGTGTGTGTGTGTGTGTGTGTGTGTGTGTGTGTGTGTGTGTGTGTGTGTGTGTGTGTGTGTGTGTGTGTGTGTGTGTGTGTGTGTGTGTGTGTGTGTGTGTGTGTGTGTGTGTGTGTGTGTGTGTGTGTGTGTGTGTGTGTGTGTGCATGCACGTGTGTGTATGCACACAATCTGACTGACCTTTGCCTTGCTCTCTGTGTCTTCTGTGATGATCAGGTCAATGTTCTCCAGCTCAGGAAACTGCTCCTTCTCTCCCTCCTCTCCCTCCCCTTCCTTCTTCCTTGCCTCCCTCGCCTCCTGCTTGCCCTGCCCCGTGTGAAGGGAGGAGAGATCCGAACCCAACAAGGAGTAGGCCCCAGCCATCTCTTTCTTGTATGCCTCCCAAACTGGGCACATGAAGATATAGACACAACAATACACTAAAAGAAGTGATTCATAGAAGTGTTATGTGTACACACTGTACATTTAATGTGCCAGTGAGGTATGTACTGTAGGTATGTGCTAGTTGGTGGTGGAAAAAGTCCACCAGTACAAGTTACATACAGGGATTGTGTACTACATA
Organism: Ianthella basta; assembly: GCA_964019415.1. Lineage (NCBI taxonomy): Eukaryota > Metazoa > Porifera > Demospongiae > Verongiida > Ianthellidae > Ianthella > Ianthella basta. The sequence continues at coordinate 2,431,462 of OZ025880.1, forward strand.
CACAAGTAGAGTATTTGTGCTACGTAGCTGCTAGAAGAAAACGACCCTACCAATGCAAGTTACTGAGGGTCAAGACGAGCATGGGTGCCATTGGAGTGCACAATACGGGAAGTAAACACAACTGTCATGCATTCCATGTACACACACACACACATTATGCATATTGAACAGACCTGCCCTATACTCTGCGTAGACCTCATCAAACCACTTGTCCCACTTCTTGTTGGCCCACTCACGAGGATCCACACTACATGGACTACATACAGAGACACAAGACACCCCAGGAACAGATCAGCAAGCACTTGGTAAGTTGGTAGAATGAAAGAGCAGAACCAACAGGGCAAGACTAGCTAAGCAAGCACTAAAGCAAATTCACAGTGCGCATGTGTTGAGTGTGCACATGTATACACATACGTACGTGTATGTACGTGTGTGTGCATGTGTACACTTCTGCATCTGGTACTACAGGTAATCTTCAGTGTGGTTAGGTGTGGCTAGGTATTGAATGGCTGGTACTATATATATAAACTATCCGTGAATCAATGCCTCTTGTGGTGGTACACATTGTCACTCACTCAATGCCTTGCTCTGTCAAGAATGCCTCAAAATTGATATGTGCTGGTTCACTTGATCTTCTCTGTCTCGTTCTAACTCTGTAAGAAAGTGGAGGAGGAACATTCATAGTATGAATGTGTGTATACTGTACATAGATGATTTTAAAATATAAAACAATAGTTGGCTCTCCCCCCCCCCCCCCCCCACACACACACAAGCATGTCCCTTACAGCTGAGATGGTTCACTGTCTTCCTTGGTCAGCTGTTGTAGATCTGAGAGCATCAGAGGGTAGGAGGTGGACCTGCACACATGGGAGGAGGAGGGAGGCGAGTACACAACTTTGGGAAAAGGAGCAGTCACAAATTTGTATACTGTTGGTTTTTAGTGCTCCTACAAACTATTGTACAGTGCTGTAGATCATGAGGCTATTAATGCTCAAGTAAGGATGTACACGTACATGTGTGTGTGTGTGTGGTGTGTAGTGTGTATAAGAGTGGTGTGTGTGTGTACGTGTGTGTGCGTGCATGTGTGTGTGCACGCACACGCTTTATACAGTACACTACATACTGTACGTATGTACCTTTGTAGCGGCAATGGTTTACTTGTCAACTTCCTCCTCGCATAGTTAGCCCTCATCTGTACAAGTAACACAAGACGTCAACACACATCACTCTCCTAGTGTACTGCTACCACTCACTGTCCGTTAACCAGCATACAGTGCACATGTACGTGTATGTGTGTAGCTACGTACCTTATTTGGAACAGTAGCACAATACATACATGTATGCATGTAGATAGGGTACTGAATTATGGCACATATACACTGTACATCACTACAGTACTGTGTAGGCAAGGAGGGATGCATGTTGCAGGGACTTGTGGTCACCTCGGCACTCTTTGTTCTCCTCTTGGGTGTCTTCCTCTTTCCTGCTCCTCCTGGTCTTGCTACAGACCTACAGTACGTATGTGAGTAGGACAGTGCACACACAGTGAGACACATCTTTCACTATGTGTCACATATACGTACACACATGATCCCCCCCTCCCCTCTCCCCCCCTCCCCCCCCACATGTACAAGTTCTTCACAACTGAGGCAGTCAACCACCTGAGAATACATGCTACACACAACCACACTTCCCTTACCTCCTTTGGTATGAATTCCTAGCAGCTCTGAGTAGCCGAACTACACACAAAGAGGCAAGAGCAGTAGAGTAGAGTGTGTGTGTATGCATTGTGTGTGTACGTGTGACACTGGGTATATGTAGACTTGTGTGTGTGTGTGTGTGTGTGTGTGTGTGTGTGTGTGTGTGTGTGTGTGTGCGTGTGTGCATGTGTGTGTGTGTGTGTGACCACCAGAGTGTGTGACAACTAATACTGTACATACAGCTTACATAACTGTACATACTGTACTGTATTGTATGTCCTAATGATGCCGTGAGTGAGTGTAGTGTGTACATGTGTGTGCACAAGAATAATACTGAGACTCACTTCTGGATCCTCTACTGAAGGAGGAGGCCTAAAGGAGACAAACGACAAAAGAGGTCCAACAGGTTGGAACTGTCCCACTACTCTCACATTGTACACTAATCCAATACTCGGTCAGTGAGGATGGGTGTACGTAACTGCACCCACAAGGAGCCAACTCACAGTGTCACTGTAGTCTTCAATGTCTGTTGCCGTGTCAGATGAATGCAGCAAGAGGAGTTGCTTCCTCTGAAACTTCACCTGGACACATGCACACAAGCACACACACACAGACAACCGCACATGCAAGTACGTACATACCCGCATGTCT
>OZ025880.1:2438812-2618812 GCA_964019415.1 Ianthella basta
AGAAGAAGGGAGGGAAGGAGGGAGGAAGGGAGGGAGAGAGAGAGAGAGGGACGGAGGGAGGGAGGGAGGGACAGAAGAAGGGAGGGAAGGAGGGAGGAAGGGAAGGAGGGAGTGAGGGAGGGAGGGAGGGAGAGAGGAAGGGAGGGCTAGGCAATGGCTAACCACACACATACATACCACAGTTCACCCTCAGAACAATACTGCACATTACATGTGACCCATCTGTGATCTAAAAATGGGGAGATGTGCAGTGCATAGCACTTCCACTCACTGTTAGGGAAGACTTTGAACATTCACCCTTCCTATCCAGAATGTCAGAAGTGCTCAACTGACTGCCTCTAGCTCTGTCTAAGGCAGTCTTTCCTTCAGTTTGCTCGCCTCTAGTACTCCCTTCCTGATGCAATGTGTTTTGTACCTCATCAAAGGTACCGCCTCCATCTGCATGTGGACCCACTTCAAATAAGCTGTGGGTCGTACTCTGTGATTCAGTGGATGGAGTGCCCTGACACGAAGCATCACGACCAAGGTCTGCGCCATGACCAAACTCCATCTGCCTCATGTCTAGTGCGAATAAACCATCTTGGTCCCTCTCATCTTGAGGGGAGTATGTCGTATTCTCATAATGTTTTTGTCCCGATGCTAGATCTATAGGCACATCGGAGTCGCCATCCAACTGGGATAGCAACCCTGGAGGAGGAGAAGGGGATCTTCTGTATTGATCTGTTCTCCTGCTTGAAGACGTAGCTCCATTTGGTGGTGAGGTGTCCTCTGGTGCTAATAAGGTTGATTCTGTGCTGGCTTTGCTGTCCTTGAGTGACTCCAAAGAGTACTGAGTGTCAAACGGAGGGGCTTCAACATCACCAGACACCACAACTTCGACAGACCCTCCCGGCGGAGCAGAGAGAGAAAGGGGCGCAGTCTCCACTGCTTGGCACAGTGAAGGGGTTGAAGGCAGGAGGTTCCCATCTTGGACACCACCAATAGTGACCACCTCCTGTTCTTCTGTGCCTGTTGCAAGTGCTAGCAGCTCTGTGACTTGGCACACACTGGCAGCCTCAGGCAGAGAGCCACTTTCAACCGAACCTTCCTTATGGTGATCCTTTGTAGTGGCATACACTCTTATCTGTGAGACTCCCCCACTGCGTGATGATCCACAAGAAGCGCCACTGCTTGCCATGATGTTGCAGCTGGAAGCTTGTGCATGGAAAGGAGGACTCATGTCCGCTTCCTCCTGGTCTGAGGGCATCCGGCTCCCATCTGGGCGTACGGGAGAGTCACAAGTGTGTGCCAACAACTGGTCTGGTGTCTGCGGAGCTGTGTGAGCTGTACTTGAACAGCTGTCCATTTCCCCATTGCTAGAGGGCATTGTCGCTGACCCTGAGTGAGCAGAAGAAAGCTGCCCAAGGTCCGATGAGAGAGGTGCCAGCAAGGCAGCCAGCAGTTGGCCAGTGCTGCTGGAATGGAGAGAGATGGGGGAAGCTCTGTTTGAGTCATCAAAGCCGGCAGAGCATGATCCTGTTCTGAGTGAAGTGTTGGTGAGGTTGGAAGATGAGGCGGAGGGCGAGTGAGCTTCTTCAGCACGGTGCAGCTCAGAGGTGGCTGCCAGTGAACTGTCAGTCTTGGACGTGGGCCGAGGCACCACAATGGGAGAGTTCCAAGTCTGCTGTGAACCTTCTCCACCTTCCACACGGTGTGGAAGTGGGGCATAGGCATCAAAATGTGTCTGGCTGTCGATTGGTGTGTCGTTCATGCTGCAAGGAGCTTTGGATGGTGCTTGCATGTCCTCAGCACCAGACACAAGGAACTGACTCAGCACGTCAGCATCACTGCCTGCTGCCGGGAGTTTAGGGTTTGATCTTATTGCATTCGCAATCTCACCGTCATAGTTGATCAGAGGGGAGTCTGGGTGCACTGATTGCTTCTGTTCCCAGTTCTTTATTGATACAGTTGAGGAGACACTCGAAGCTGAGCTCCTCTGCATGGAGACAGAACTAGAACTGGACAGCGTCTCCTGCCTCCTTTTCAGCGATCCTTCCAAGATGTCTGCATCTCTCCTTCTCCTCTGAACCTCCCCCGCTCTCGGATCATTAGAGCAGGGTGCATCCCCACCAACCTCAGAGGGTTTGAGCAACAAGCGTCTTCCACTGGCACTCTCTTCTGCTTCCGGAAGGCCACCACTGGCAGCAGAGGAGGGTCGACTCTCATCCTGCTCTGGATAGACCATCTGCAAATGTGTAAGGTCCACCTCAAGCTTCAGTGAGTTTGACTGCAGCTGGTTGTCTACTTGAACAGAGTGTCTGGCTGAAGAGACCCTTGAGTGAGCAGCAGAGGCAGGTGAGGAAAGTCTGGAGCCTAACGCACTCAAGCCAGCAAGCTTGGAAGAAGGAGCAGGAAAACTGAGGCTGGATGAGCTTGTAACTCCCGTTGCAGTGTAGTGTTCTTGGGCATCTGCAGCACTGCCAATGGATGACTGCGATGAAGAAGCACCTTTCCGAGGAGTAGAAGCGTTCCATGTTGGAGGTACACCCACTGAAGTACTGTCAATAGACACCTTGCTTTGAGTGGCAGAAGAGACTGCAGATAGCACATCCACAGCTCCTGTGCGACTACTCCCAGGTCTCCTGCCCTGCCCAAAAGAGGAGGAGGAAGAGACTAGTGCACCATCACCTTCCAGTCGCTCCTCAACTCGTGACACATACAAATCCTGTAGTGTGGTATGTGAGATACCCTCAGTCTTTGTGGATACAGTCTCAGATAAGAGACTGGAAGCTGCTGAAATCTTCCTTCGTTTCTCCACTGAATGCCGCTTTGGTTTAACCACAACCGGGGGAGGAGAGGGAGGAGGTTTATTAGCTATGGTTGTTACTGAGGGGGGAACAGCAGGCCTCCGTTTTGAGAAAGACACTGGAGCAGTGGTGCCAAGTGCCCCTACTATTCCCATTGCTCTCTGCGACACTTGTGTTCGCACAAAGGAAGCAGCTTGTACTTGGGCAGGCTTGCCTTTAGATGCGTCCTGTTTGGCTGCCGTTACAGGGAACTGCTCCTCTGCGGGGTAGGTGTCCTTCAGTGCCACAGCATGCTGTAGGTGCTTGGGCTGGCCACCTCTCGCTGCTTTCACTGGCTTGGCACGAGGGTTTCTGTCACCTTTAGCCACTACCTTTGACTGAAGGGAGAAATAAAGAAGAATACTGATTATAATGTGAAAGTGCTGTATACTAGCTGTGTACATACACAAACAACATGTCAAATACAGTTGACTCTGAGGTGTTCCAAACAGTAAAATGCCTACAGAAGATGAAGTGAAGATTCCACCTTTTTTAAATAGTAAGATCCAATGAACAGTGAGTAGAAAAGCACAACTACATACGTATGAGTACAACAAAGGAAGATTCTGAAGAAAACATGAAAATGGACATGCGTGCTGTGGAGCATACATATTTCACAGGACATCCTTTGCTGTACAATCTCTACAAACAAAAGGATAAGACACTACATGTATGCTTACCTGCATCAAGGAACTGTGTGTACATGTGTATGTGTGCGTGTGTGTGCATGCATGCGTGCGTGCGTGTGTGTGTGTGTGTGTGTGTGTGTGTGTGTGTGTGTGTGTGTGTGTGTGTGTGTGTGTGTGTGTGTGTGTGTGTGTGTGTGTGCACAAGTAAATGTGTACCTGAGAAGGCTGTATTTGCACTGCAAGCATGCCTGAACCAGCTGAAGTGAGTTCATCTGTTGTTTGTTTCTGACCACAGCTCTGAGGCTGCGGTGCTGCAGAGGCAGACTGGAAGAAGGAAGAAACAAACAGAACTGCATAATATCATACTGCAGTTGCTGCTGTCTTTGTGACTCATACTACTGACTTGTTTCTTCATTTCCACATCTTCCTTACTGAAATGCAATTCACCTTTCCGGGCAGGTTTGACATTCCTTCCAGATCTAAATTAGTTACCAGATATATACCAGTATCCATAAAGCATGGCACCCAAAAGAGCAATACACTGTACCGAACTACAAAGCATACCTGGACGACATCCTGCTGTGATTGTGTGACCACCCGCTCAAGCGGCCATTTTGTATTTCCAAGGTAACGGTGTAGGGGAAGCCCCTTGGGAGACTCCCGCTCCCAGCCGCAGCACACGATGTCCCTCGTCTCTCTGCTTTCCGAACAAGTGCAGTTTAAACTGGCCCTTCTCAGAACTGTTTTCACCTTCCCTTCAAAGGAACTGGTATTGCACGATAGCGGGATTTACGGACAATTGTCCAACGAGCATCGTAGGTTGATTTCTAAAGTCAACGTCATTATTTTTTCTGTGAGATTGTTATCAGTTGTACTCTGTCTAGCTGACTCTATCTGCGGGGTGGCGTTGTGTCACTATCTTAGCGGCCACAGGACTGTTAGACTTTGTAACTTGGCGTTTGTCGATGTAACCCTTGGTGCTATAGCGGCTACAAGGAATGGCACACAGTGGATCATGGGTGCCCCGGCCGGCCTCAAAGTGAACAGACCTCTCACCGAGTTCCTAGGGGGACACATATGCGGTGCACTCGATGCATGGGAGCTCATTTTTAGGAAGTTTGTATTTTCAGAGCCTGAATTCTTCCGAGGTATATGGTGGCTTGTTTCCATGTCCAGTGTCTTGGGTGCTTCAGTGATGTTTGCATTACTGCTTGACCTCCTCAAAGTCACCGTGGGATATATCCTGACCTTGTACAACATATTTGCTGGAATACATTCAGTGCAAGTGGCTGTGCTTTTTGCTCTTCTGCGGCTTTTTCTGGGCAAGAAGTGGAACCCGCTGAGGAGTCGTGTGGACCAGTACGGCTACGACACAATGCAGCTGCTTGTTGGAACACTCCTCCTGAGTATTGTTGTGTTCCTGCTGCCAACCCTGGGGATGTATTATGTGATGTTCCTGTCACTGAAGCTTTCACTGGCGCTGGTCCGCTATGCTGGGAAGATCTGTATTGTGCTCATCAATCGAGCAGTCACACTGCCATTCTTGTGGTACAGGACTTGCTTCTGGTGCAGGCTCTCCCAAACTAGGCTAACACTTACTGACGTAGCAGAGACAGAAGCCTCCAATACAAATAGTAAGCAAAGCTGGAATAGAGTAGTTCAAGTGGATGTCAGCCACCCAATGTTGTCACACAGTGTGAGTGCAGACGAGTTTAGAGACGTTCTACAAAAGACAGAGACCTCTACCATTGTGGATGACTACTTCACTCAGCACCCGCCACTTGTCTACTTGCCCAGCTATCTCCGTACTCTTCCTGCACTGCACTTCTTTGCCCCCTCCCTCGCCACAAGGCTAACGTACATAGTAACTTGCATTGTCACAGGAGAAATCTTGGACTTTTGACTGAATTGCAAATACATGTAAATTGTGTTACTTTATATACATGCATTCAATCATCCATTTAATACATGCATTTATTTCAAGACTATTGTTTTAAGATTTGTGTGTCCACATACATAATATGCATGTTAGTGACTGATGGAAGTGTGCAGGACTAGCACTAGTACAAGCTTAACTGTCATGGTCCAATCTATACACTGGAAGCGAGGGCAGTCGCCAAGGAAGTGTCCTCGTCAAACACTAGCTAGCTCGATCCAGCTATGGCCCAAGACCAGCCGTCAGTTTGCTAACAATTGCATGTAATTGGCATACAAAAGTTGAAGTGGGTTTACTTATTCTCCTATTGCATGAGAATTGATCCCATCAGGCATGCATGTGGAGGACCTAAAATGCAAAATATCCTAGCTGGGATGCATGACTTGGCCCATTTTGGGCAATACACCAAACACAACAGTATACTCAGGAGAGGTGTTCTACTCCCCCCCCCCCCTCCCACCCTCCCCCAAACCTACATTGATCATTCCTGCATAGATAGAACCCTATAAGTGCTTATTCAACACACATACTGCTTATACCATTGCAATTTTTACAGCATGGAATGACTGTGTGATAATACTAATGAGAAGAGTGTCTTTGTTTATGTTCTTGTGTTTGTTCAATGGTGTCGGTCGCATTGCTAGTTGAGCTCAGTGCAAGCTGCTCGTTGAGGAGCTCAATGGCCGCTTGCTCGTTCTTGATGTCCTCTGTGAGACCGTTCACTTCACGCTCCACAATAGAGTAATTCCCTTCTCTATGTGCGAAAGCAAGGATACGCTGCTCCAGCGCTAGCTGCAAAGGAAGTGAAATAACACTATGCATGACTATTCAAGATGGAGCTCAACCAATGGTGTGTATGTGTCTAACTACTGAGTGTGCTAGTGTGAAAATGTATGCAACAAAACTAAAAAGCATTAAGCGCCATCTATATATGGAGTGTTATGTCATTTTATGCCATTTGACTAAACCTATACCAACCAGATGTGATATCGTGCTCACTATTAAGTTCGCTGCCAAACCAATGTCATGTGACTCACCTTCACTTGACTTGTTGCAAAGAGTTTGCAATAACATGTATAATACCTCAAACTACTACAGTAGCCAACTGACCAATCAGATTTCAAATACGTACACAGATTCACCAAAAATTCAAACTCAGTTACGTATAATCATACTCGGTTTATTTCTGCATGTGACGCGCTCGAATGGTATTATTCGCTTTCAAATAAACTCATACATATGTATTGTATATATGACACGAAGTCTGTACTATGTTATGTAGCTAACTGTACCTGCTAGTATGCCATATATACGTACATACAGTGTGCATGATGTAGGGCTTGGTGTACTGGTGACTCACAAAGGAGCTTTGCAGAGACTTCTCTCCTTTGGTCTTCTTCTCTGTTGTAGGGGCCAGTTCTGGATGATACAACTCCAAGGCTTTAGCCAGCCTCCATCTCTCAAACCTGTTGTAAGCGAACTGGCCTAGAGAGGACATTGACAGCGGCTCATAGCCTGTACACGAACCTCATATCAACACATAAAACTAGTGAAACAGCCATGCTGCTATAGTGCAATGTACTGCAGGGTGCTGGTCTCACCTGTGGCACCTAAAGCAGCACCTCCCACTGCATAGGAACATGCAGAAATGAGTCCCAATCCTACACACACAGCAAATACAAACACACACGTGTACACACATGCATTCAAGCATGCACGAACATACAGACATGCATGTTTCACTGAAACTGCTGTTTCTACCAACGTGAGACAACAGATGATGTTGCTCCTGCGATGCCGCCACTAAAGGAGCTTGCTTGGTACTCCATCCTTCTTTGCTCTGGCCTGTATCCACACTGCTCTGCCACATACTGTGCAGCTTCTCTCAAGCTAAAGAACAAGGCGGTCATAACTGCAAAGTTGGCCCCCAGGGACACAGAGTAAATGTGCAGAGGGGCTTTGCGTCGCTTGGCAACAACAAACCCAGACACCAGACCCACCCCACCTGTAGGTACAAAAGCAAAAATGGCTGGTGTTACAAATGATAGGGAATAAACTGTGAAACAAAAGTCACAAAGTCACCATGATAGGCATTGTGACACTTATGGGTTCGAGTGTGCACGCAAAGTGCTGCATAGTATTACTGGTATACTTTTCATACCTACGTACCTGCCACTGCAGTGTATTTTATTATGGGCACAGCTGTGTCAGGGTTGTCACGTGCCAGTTTTACAAGTCGTCCACAGCCAAAACCTGCAACACCTTATCAGCACATATACACACGACACGGCAAGGTGAAATGGAGATACAAACATAAGCTATAAGATATATTGGCATACATGCACACACACACACACACACACACACACACACACACACATGTACACACACAAAGAACATGTGGCTACGCCATTTGCCCTGCTAACGTTGGTGCTACTTCTTACAGCTCAACAGCACAGCTCCACCCTATGCAGCACCATGTCCCACTGCATACCTGCAATGGCCACCTTTCTCAACATCGACTTTGCAGTGCCAGTAGCCATTTTACGGTTGCCTAATAGATCGCGTGACAACAGCGTGACGCAAAATGGAGTCGTTGAGGGAGAAGTACAAATCCCGCATTGGTACGGAAGGAGCCATGACTTCCAACAGAATCAAGGCTTTTCAGAGAGTGTTCCAAGTGGGTCTTATTTCAAGGGTCTCCTTCATTGTTTCGCAACTGAGCGCTTCAAGTCTAGCATCACCTCCTTATTTTGCTACTTGATGAGTCATGTATGATTATAAATTAGGCCATAGTCACTCTCTGCGTCCCTGTAGCGTAGTTTAGAGCAGGTGTTGCTGCATGACCAACTTTCTCCACATGTTTGTGGGATTATTGTTCATACACCTGAATACGTATTAAATATCTAAAATAAGCTATTCAATATTTAGTCCATGGTAAAAGTGAGTGCCTCTACACACATGCATGATACTTTGACTTTAATTGGGACCTCAGCAGTTTATTGTTGAATATGTTCCCTTCCCCCTCCCCCATTTCCCTTTCTCTTTGCCACCCCCATAGGCTGATGGAAGTGCAGTCCACGTCAAGACTATCACAGACCGAAGGATATATCGCGGCATAATGATATTCTCTGTGTTTGGTCTAGCCATCACCTTTGGCTCTATCTATGCCATGGCGACAAACAAAGTGCCCAAAAAGGAACGATAGTCAATGGCCAACTTAGCAGTGCTTATACGTGGGTTATGTAGGCACTCCTTGGAGCTAACTGTCTGTGATATTATTAACACACATGTGCAGTGTTTGTATATGCAGCAGTACACATGTACTGTATCATGACTGTTGTATTTGTATTACATATCATGCTAGTGTATTTTGTATCAGTATTGTATTGTGTGCTAAAAATCAATATTGGGGTGTGCAGGTTACTTAATCTTGGGTGAAAGGGTTGGTGTTGCATGTACTAATAGCAGTGGCGTATCTAGAGGGGGATCCAGGGGTGCAAAGGAACCCCCTTTTGCTAGTCCTATGTAGGATTTTGGGCAGTTTTTAGACCAGAAAGAGGCGTGGCGGCCATATATCAAGGGCACTGTGTGTGCACCTAACTACTTTAGAACCCCCCTTTTGGAAATACTAGATCCGCCACTGAATAGGTTGCAGAAAGTGCATTTTGAGTGGTTGTCAATGGATAGTTCTGATCTCTATGATATTCCTGTCCTGTTCCAGTGGGTGTGTTAGTGTTCATACTGTCAGAGCAGATCAATACGCTGCTATACATTACATAAGCTAATGGTGGCGGTTCAGCAGGGAGCGTGGTTGTATGCCTTGATTGGTATCTACTTGGTAAGTAAACTGTCATTTGCACTTCCCTGTTGGTTAAAATGGCACATTTGTAAAGTTTAAATTGGAGATGATCACTCAACACCATTTGTGCCTACGCTGGGATCAAATGGGTGCATGACAGCCTTGGTCTTGGAATGCTCACCATTCTTTGGCGTTTTATTAAATGTATTTCCTAGTTCACACACACACACACACACACACACACAATACACACACCACACATGCACACACGCGCACACACACGCACATACACACACACACAATTCACAGTCACAGTTAGCTATGTATCCCCAAATTTTATTATCTCCAGCTGCTACGTTTTCACATCAGCTCCGGCCCCACTTGCTCGCATGTAATGGATAACTATACAGGGCATTTTTATACACTTGCAGCACTCCTTAGGTACAGGAGGAGCAGACACATAAATGTGCATCTCTGTAATGATATTCATGGGGCAAGGCTGATGTGTCATGTGACCATGCATGTCTATAGAGTAATGGCCCAAACTGGCCAAGGGCCAAGTGGCTTATCAGACAGCACAGTAGTGCTGTCTATGTAGGAATGGTGGTGGTTGTTTGTATGCTGTAATACAAACGAAAAGTCGCGCTACTCCTGAACAGAAGTAAGAGCCGGCAAAAGAAACCATCTATGAAGAAGGAAGGCTGTACAGTATTCAGAGCTAACCTTATTTCCAAGCGCAAGCGTGCCGTCGGGTAGAAATCGTCGTCGTCATTTTCCGTGTTTCGTCATCTTCTTCTTCTCCGTCAGCTGTAGCTCACGAACGACAAGGAGTAAGACAACAATTCATTCGCAGTTCTTCTCACCCCCTTCCTGGCTAGTGCCTTTTGTAGGTTAGGGAATGCTGCGACGTACTATGGCATGTGGCGATTCTCGATCTCCGGTCTAAGGTTCCCATAGCTACGGGTCGCCATTTTCCATGACGTAATTGGCAACCGGTTGCAACCGGCCTGCATTGTTTGTTTCTCCGGCCGCCTAATCCTTTCAATTGTGTTGCAACCATTAGTTCCACAATGCGGCCAGATGTTCCAGGGTGCATACGGGGAATGCTTCGACCGCCGTTCGCCCGCGCACCATTTCAGAGGTTCTCCACAGTCGTGCCATTTGGCAGCCATTTTCACTTATTGCGCGATTGCTTCCGGCCACCATTACTGCGTTCGCACGGCTGTTTCGCAATGGCAGCTTAGTTTACAGTGCTTTCGAGGTTCCTTGTCCCGATCGCAATTTGAAGTCTGCACTCGATCACGTGGCACGTGATAAATTAGCGTCACGATTTGTCATTTCGTATTTGAAATTCGAATTGTGTAAGCACTCTCAGTGTACAGGAGATTGTGGAATCTTTGCAATGCAAACCGAAAAGCGGTTGATCACGTTCACCAATGAAATCCCTCCAAACAGGTGACGTAGTAGCGCTAGTGTATATCCCTTTGTGGGGGTGCATGTGACTGAAACCACTTCTTTTGTTGCAAAGGTTGTGCAATTTCCTGTACAAAGAGTGCTCACGCAATTCGAATTTCGAATACAAAATGACGAATCGTGACGCTCATTTATCACGTGCCATGTGATCGAGTGCAGACTTCAAATTGTGATCGGGACAAGGAACCTCGAAAGCACTGTAAATGGCCGCAGATTGGGAATCGGGATTCGGTCTAGAGCTGTACTGTGGGAAAATTGATTTTTAGCCTTTTTCTCCGTGAAAGCCGAGACAATCTATAGGAAACTCCGTATCAAGGTGAGGAGAACAGTGGATAATGTGCTGTAAAGGATAAAAGCGTTGTTTATGCTGTTATGTTAGCGATGTTTCGGCAAACATTTGCTTGTATTAAACGTCTCGCTGTGCGTTTCTCCGGGTTTTCCTGCCAACATGCTATGCATGTCGTGATAACCCAACCACTCTACAACATAGCAAAGGATAGCTTCTTCTTGAGCCATTTTCTTCAAGTTTTAAACAAAAATAGAATAGTCACAGCTAATGAATAGTGCAGCATGTGTATGGGGTAGGTGACTACACAGTGCACTTCCCCGCGACCCCAACTAGTGTGACTAAGCCTCAGTGAAGTGAGAATGTCTCTGTATTGCAGTTTCTGCTTTACCTTTGCTATATTGAACCTGCAGTTTTCGAATGTGTTACTGTTTCATGCATGCATGGTATAGCTATTAGCTAGCTAGCTTTTTGATCTGAAAGGACATGAACAGTTCGTGACTGTTATTCCAGCCTGGAAACTGCTGCAGTTGCATGACTACTGTATAGGATCTTCCAAAGAGGCATATTGTATGTGTTAGCACTATATAATTCAGCTTGCGTATTTATACATAGCTACATAGAAGTATATAGATATGAACTGGCAGTGCACTGAATTATATTATCATGCATCCATGCCTGCAAAGAACAATACAGCATGTATCATTGAATCAATTGATTAAAACATAGTATATCAAATAGTGATCCCTTCCAACTGCAACATAATGATTGCATGCATGTGCCAGTGTGGACACATTTTTATAGTTCTACACTGGTAAAAATATGGTGTGACCGTCACACCGCTCAGTGCTCACACCAAGGGTGTGATCAGTCGCACCATTACTTTAGTGTGACATTCACACTGACACCAGTATCCACACTGTTGTTCACATCATTTTCTGATAGATTAAGAGACAGAAGTAATTTACATGCAAAGATGACAGTTTACTTGGAATGCTACGAGCTATCTAAGTACATATATAGCTACCCAGGATACAGCTTAGCCTGATGGTATGTTGTGTACAGTGGGAGGACCTCGTCAAACTGAGTGTGCAATTTAATGTACCATTAGGTACTTTGTGTCACCCACTAACAATCCCACCAGATGGTACGCTGTGTACTATCTGTAGGCAAATCTTCGAAGTAGTGTACTATATCTGTAATGAAATGTACCATGAAGTGCTTAGTCTCTTACAAACTGTTCATTGTAAATGGGCGAGTAAGCCCATTGCTAAATGAGACACCAGATCACTTTGCCATTTATTATACCGTTGATCCTCAAGGCTTCCCTGTAGCTAGCTAGCTAGCTATATGTCTTTCTTTTATATTATAATTATACAAGAAGTACTGACCAGAATAATTAATAGGATAGTTAATGAGATAGTTAATGAAATTGACCCTCAGCAAGCTGAAGGTCAATGGACTCCATCACTGGGTGGTGGTGGGACGATCTGGATCCTCTGATGCACATGATGGAGCATCGGAGCAAGGCAAAACTCAAATGGCAACGAAGCCATCCCATAGTCTTACTGTAGGGGACATCCCTCTTCTCGCTGAGCATTGAGGCCAGTCGTTTGTAGAACACTGTTGCTGCTTTGCCCATTCCTCCTGTGGATGACAACACCAGTGGGGTGAAAGTTGCATGTTCCACTTCTCTTATCCGTTGTTCATACTGGCGTTTCTTCTCCAGTTCATGTCGCCTGTAGACGGACTGCAAGGGGGCTTGCCGGTTTGATCGAGCGCTCGGGTTGAATACCCTTATGTCGAGAAATGCCTTCTCAAATCTGCCTCCCCAAAAACCCTGTATTGCAACATCCAGTCTTGCGCCATCCTCCACATTAGCTGATCGATGGGACATTGCCTCTCCAGTCAAGGGTTGCAGGTGTGGTTCAGTGGACACCCCATGACAAACCTCTGTTAGTAGGGGTGCCGTCATGTCTCTCACCTCATTATGCCTAATGGAGGGAACCCTCCAGTTGGGCAAGACAGAGCATGCTCCACATTGAATGGTTGAATGTTTACACAAACTGTTCACATAATGGTATGTTGTGTACTGCATGGTTGGAGTGAATGTCGCACTGCAAATATGTGTGCTCACAGTGACAACCAATTGACACCAATTATGGGTGTAATCACCACTCCCTATTTCTAACAGTGTACCGAGAAACATTCCCATGTACATGCCAGCATTACACCAAAGTTGCACCTTCTCGAGGATCATGTTGTACCGTGGATGAGGTGGCACTGGGCATTGGGGCTCCATGGTGTGCAAGGAGCAGAGTCAGTATACAATATTTTCAACGCTTTAGAGCGAACATACTGTGCAATGCGAAATCCACTGGAATGCATGAAGTGTATGTTTAAAGAACACTGCATTGCAGAGACATTCTCAATTCACTGAGACTTAGTCACACTAGCTGGGGTCATGGGGAAGTGCACTTGTAGTCTCCTAGCTACCCTATACACATGCTGCGCTATGTGACTATTTTATTTTCGCTCAAAACATGAAGTAAGAAAATGGCTCAAGAAGAAGCTTTCCTTTACTATGTTGTAGAGTGGTTGGGCTATCACAACATGCATAGCATGTTGGCAGGAAAACCCGGAGAAACGCACAATGAGCCGTTTAATACGAGCAAATGCTTGCTGAAATATCGCTAACATAACAGCATAAACAACACTTTTATCCTTTACAGCACATTATCCACTGTTCTGCTCACCTTGATATGGAGTTTCCTGTGGATTGCATCCTCTTTCACAGAGAAAAAAGTTAAAATATATTCGCTCCACAATAGGAGGTGAAAACTCGCATACTATTGACAGGTTTCCAAACCAAAACTAAGCTGCCGCCATTTACACATACAAAACAGCCATGTTCGTTTGGTACATGGTGGTGCAGAGCTAGCTGTCACTTCCGGTTCCACTCCGCAAGCATCCTGCATTCAAGGATGTAGGTATAGTGCAGCTCTTTTGTATGCATGTAGGGGCCGCCTGTGATGTGGGTATATACGTAGTCAGAGTGGCAGCAAAATATGATTGGGATTGTGGGTGGCTACAGCCCCCAACCCCCCTCCCCGCCCCCTCTGTTCTGCTGTCCTAGCCTTATCACAGCTAACTCAGCAACATGATAGCCTACCCAAACAGAAGTAATACATCTTGCACCCACCCACAACAGCTTACCCTAGGCTGCCCACCCAGCCACATCCCACAATGTGCTACACACCCCGCCATGCATTCGGGGCACATTGATTCCTTTGTTGCCACTGTTGTTTGGAAGCCTTTCAAGTAGACCAGCCATTGCCCATCTGAAATTTGCATTCCATACAAAGTCAAGAAACAAGGGTGTGTAAAAATGCTTCCTCCAAAAACAAGGGCTGATGTAGGGATGGTGCAGTGTGTCTCTGGAGGGCATGGCAAACCACCTGGCAGAAAAACCGTAGGAACAAGGAGGAGGGCCGGTCCATGCAAAGAGGAGGGCTAGCCTGTCCATGCAAACCCAGATCATTAACATTCGCTGACTTTGAATACATTTGCACCAGCCCTACATCTGGCAACATTTTGCCGCGCCTCCTACTAGTTACTGCATAACCATTCTGACTATTTCAGCTTCCCCTTTACGCCTACAGGTACAGTGTTGGGTAGTTTTAATTGTCAGTGTACTGTAGCAGTGCAGTGAGCAGTACTTGTATTCCCTGACCCTCAGTACTAGCTGTCAGTGAGTGAAGAAGAATACCATAGTGTGTCAGTCAAAGTTACTAGGCATTATTAAGAGCAGGACAATGGGCAAGGAGGCCAAAGATGTTACCCAGCCCCCCCACCCCCCACACATGTACATACATAAGCCCAGCTGCATGTGTAGTACCACTGTATACATGAGCCAGGAGAGCTGTACGTGTAGGCTGTTTGATCTAGCTGCCATGATCATCAAATGCAGCAATGCCAGATATATGTACCAGCAGCAAGCGTCATGAGCAAAATGCACGCACATGTGTGTGTGTTTGATGTGTAGTTAATTGCTACAAAGCATTATAATCACAGTTGATACTGAGTATAATCAACAGTTTTTACTAAGTATGACATAAAGTGGGCTGTAGGCTATATCAGACAGCAGGTAGTGCTGTCTATGTAGGGATGGTAGTAGTTGTTTGTATGCTGTAATACAAACGAAAAGTAGCCCTATAATTATCGTTTAGAGTTAATAACCAGCAAAAAAAGGCTATCCATGAGGTGTTAGTACGGTGCATACAAAGCATGCATGCAGAATTGGGTCACTTGTTTACAGACCCTTCACAAACAGCTGTTTACTATTATCATTTTGAAAATTATGCTGTGCATGATATACCGTATATGCTCTACCTTTCGCAGGGTTAAACTTTCACAGTTTTCGCGGATCAGCAACCATCCGCAAAAGTTTCGCCTCGCGAAACTTACACAAGGCTTTATTTCTCCTGCTTGAGACTCTGCAACTGCGAAAGTAAAAACGCGAAAGAAGTGAAACTCCCAAACTGTGAAAGTTTAACGCCGCGAAAGTTAAAGCGTATACGGTATTATTATTCATGACAACTTGAGAACATGTCATTGTTCTATTCATGGACTATTTGTCTGAGCCCACTTGCTAACATTCTTGTTGGACCATTAGATTTAGGGAGGCATTTGTGTACAGGAATCTGAAAGTGAAATGGCATGACAGCGGATGCAGCCCACCCACATGCAATACAACTATGGCTTACAGCCATTCCAAAGTAAGTGAGCCATGTCATGCCATTTCCTTTCAGATCCTGTAAAAAAAACTCCTCCATTCATTCCTCAAGTTGCTTGCATGCCTTGTGTACACCACAGTAAGAACAATACAACGCTGCAATAGGGTGTATAGATTACATGAAGCAACACACAACTGTAAACAGTACATACTTCACAGTACATATTCTCATTTAACTATATGCACACAAATGGGTATAGCAATAGTTTTGTTAACATAGCAGTTGCCACTAAGTATAATTGACAGATGTTATTAAGTATGACAGTTAACAATGGTACTATCTGACAGCACGGTAGTGCTGTCTATGTAGGGATGGCAGTGGTTGTTTGTATGCTGTAATACAACAGAAAAGTACCGCTATTACTGTTTAGGCTTAAAAACCGGCGAAAAGGCTATAGCTACCCATGAGGAGGTGCAGGTGCATTGCATACAATGCAGGACTAACCTTACTTCCAAGTGAAAGTGTGCACTACGGCAGAAACATCCTCAACATTTTATGTGCCCTTTCTTTTTCTCATACCCCATGGTACATACATACATGCTACGCACCCACCCCATGGTACATGTATAAATGTTACACAGCCACCCCATGGTACATGTATAAATGTTACACAGCCACCCCATGGTACATGTATAAATGTTACACAGCCACCCCATGGTACATGTATAAATGTTACACAGCCACCCCATGGTACATGTATAAATGTTACACACCCACCCCATGGTACATGTATAAATGTTACACAGCCACCCCATGGTACATGTATAAATGTTACACACCCACCCCATGGTACATGTATAAATGTTACACACCCACCCCATGGTACATGTATAAATGTTACACATCCACCCCATACATGTATAAATGTTACACATCCACCCCATACATGTATAAATGTTACACACCCACCTCATGGTACATGTATAAATGTTACACACCCACCCCATGGTGTATACTTAGGTGTGTAAAAATGTTTCCTCCAAAAACAAGGGCAGATGTAGGGATGGTGCAGTGTGTACCTGCAAGGTAAAACCACCTGGCAGATAAACTGTAGGAACAAGGAGGAGGGCCGGTCCATGCAAACCCCAGGTCATTAACATGTGCTGACTTTGATAACGTTTTCACCATCCCTACATCTGCCAACATTTTGTTGCGCTTGTGGTCTTGCTACCATCCCCTGTTTCTCCGCCTGCATATTATAGTGCAATTGTACATGTGAGTGTGCAATAACAAGGGTTGCCACAGGAGACTATCCTATTGCATGCATATGCCCATTCCAGCTACATGTTCCCATGTACATATATACCACCATGCTGCATGTATACATCCATGTACAGAGGATTTATGCAACCTTGCAACAGTTCCCATACCTGGGTAGTCGTTACCTAAGATACGAACAGGGTGACATATAATAGGTTTGTACAGTACCAGTCCGTATCCTAGATAACGACTGACCATGGAACTGTTGCAAGGCTGCATAAATCCGCTGTACATGACTGAAGTGCTAATGAGGAAAGCCTGAATAGCCAGAAATTGCAGTCTGGTGTGCACCATGGCGCATGTACAGCTGCACTCTGTACACTGTATAAGCCATTTGCATCCTGGATATAGGGAGTTAACTTGAACTTCGCAAGTGTTGACAGTGAAGTATACAATGTTTGTGCTGGTGTACACTGTAAAACAGTGTTGGATTCAGACCACCATTGGTGTTTCTCAGGGACTAAAGGTGTTACAGTGGTTGTTTGAAACCACTGCTTGTCCCTGAAAACCACCACTGGTGGCCATGGCCTGAAACCACCACTGTTTTTACAGTGTAGAGCCAAACAGAGAGGGCCCGAAAGTGGGTGCACCGGTTTGCAGGCAGCAATGTAGTGAAGAGCAACGGTAAGCAATAACATGTACTAGTAGCTAAGCTGGGTGGTTTTCTAGGGTCTCAAGGCGGAGCAAGATCGATGTATAGCTACATAAATGAAGAATCCAAAGAATATGGGTTGAATCATGGGTTGAAGGATATGGGCACAGCAAAGTAGATTGCATGAGCAGCAAGCAATTTGCAAGGATAAACCTAATGACTATAGTGTACAGAGCACATGCAACAAAGCAGAAAGATGGGAAAATTGTAAGGCTGTAACTGTGCGTGTAAAGGGGAAGCTGAAGAGCTGGAATGGGCATGCAGTAGTAGGAGACGCAGCAAAATGCTGGCAGATGTAGGGATGGTGAAAACGTATTTAAAGTCAGCGCATGTTAATGACTTGGGTTTGCATGGACCGCCCCTCCGTCTTGTTCCTACGGTTTTTCCACCAGGTGGTTTTGCCATACCTTGCAGGTACACACTGCACCATCCCTACATCTGTCCTTGATTTTGGAGGAACATTTTTACACACCCTTGTTTCTCTACTTTTTATGGAATGCAAATTGCTCATGGGCCAGTCAACTTTTAAGGCTTCCAAACAACAGTGGCAACAAAGGGACATTCTCTGAATCATGGCAGGGTGTGTAGCACCATAGACACACTTGTGTCTATGGTAGCACAATGTGGGTTGTGTCTGGGTGGGCAGCCTAGGGTAGGCTGTGGCAGGTGGGTCAAAGATATAGTACAATTACCTATGTTTGGATATGCTAGAGGTAGTTGCGATGCAGGCTAAGGCGGCAGAACAATGTACGTAGCTGATGCCCCTACACACAAGAGATTTGCACCACATCTTACACCCCTGATGTAGGTTGTGGAGTGGAACTGGAAGTGGCAGCTAGCAAAAGCGCTGGCCGGAAGCAACCGCACAGTAATTGCAAATGGCTGTCAAATGGCACAACCGCGGATGACCTTCGATAATGGCATGCAGATGAACACTAGTCGAAGTTTGTCTTGTATTCACCTTGGAACAGTCATCTGACTGCGCTGTGAAAGTATTGAATCGAAACTGAAGGAGGATTAGGCGAATAACGGTGGCCAAAACGTGTGGTGACGTCAGCATAAAATGGTGTCTTTTTCCCAGGAACGCCTCCCTAACTTCTGGCGGTGGTTGTTTGTATGCTGTAATACAACGGAAAAGTTGCGCTATTACCGTTTAGGTTTAAAAACTGGCAAAAACGGCTACCCATGAGGAGGTGCAGGTGCATTGCATACAACGCAGGACTCACCTTACTTCCAAGTAAAAGTGTGCGCTATGGCAGAAACATCCTCAACATTTTACGTGTTTCATTTTCTCATACCCCATGATACATACGTACATGCTACACACCCACCCCATGGTACATGTATAAATGTTACACAGCCACCCCATGGTACATGTATAAATGTTACACAGCCACCCCATAGTACATGTATAAATGTTACACAGCCACCCCATGGTACATGTATAAATGTTACACACCCACCCCATAGTACATGTATAAATGTTACACACACACCCCATGGTACATGTATAAATGTTACACACCCACCCCATTGTACATGTATAAATGTTACACAGCCACCCCATGGTACATGTATAAATGTTACACACCCACCCCAAGGTACATGTATAAATGTTACACACCCACCCCATGGTACATGTACTTACATGTTACACACCCACCCCATGGTACATGTACTTACATGTTACACACCCACCCCATGGTACATGTACTTACATGTTACACACCCACCCCATGGTACATGTACTTACATGTTACACACCCACCCCATGGTACATGTACTTACATGTTACACACCCACCCCATGGTACATGTACTTACTTGTACTTACATGCTACACACCCACCCCATGGTACATACTTTCATGTACACACTCATGTACCACAGGTGCTAATTCCCATACATCTACACTTTCTATAGCAGCCCTGTTGTCACACACATGTGACAATTTGATAGCATTCTTTGAATAGACCCATAGTGTAAAAAGGAGGCTGCCTTGTATAGTTTTGTGTATGCAAAACCACAGAACAAAGTGTGAACCAACACAGTTTGAGAAGGCTAACTTAGTTTTGTCACTAACAGTGCTATTAGGATCAGGGAGCTTAAGTTTCAGGCCAGTCACCACTGCCTCTTCCACTAAAAGACTCTTTGCCAACAGTGGTAGTTTGAGAGGAGCTGATCCTTCAGAAGACTGTGCTCTTAGAGTACTGCTGCATACTGAGCTGGTTGTATTGGAGATCTTTGGTTGAGACACTTCTCTGTGTAGTGAGTAGACAGATGGCTACAGAGGCATGGAAGGCAAAGCGGTGCTCCATAACCTGTAAGTCACCAATTGTAACCTGTACTGTTCCTATTATATTATATACAATACTATATTACGTACACTTGAAATGCAGCTTCGTGCTGTGAGCTGATGTCTTAAAGTGTGTTGTAGGCAATATCAGACAGCACAGTAGTGCTGTCTATGTAGGATGGTGGTGGTACTTTGCATGCTCTAATACAATAGAAAAGTAGCACTACACGTGAACATTATATTATACAGTGGAACCTGTTTAAGAGATAGTCCCTGTGTTAGGCACCTCTCTAAAACAGCCAGGACCCAAATAGCACTAAAGCACTGCAATCTACTGTACCTCTCTAAAAAGGCCGGCTAGAATTGGCCCACAGGTGGCTGTCTTTGACAGGTTTCACTGTACCGTCTGAAAGTGTGCAGTAACTGATGTAAAGCCTGAAAGTGTGATGTGAGCTGGTGTCTGACAGTGCACTGTATTACAATATGCACAGTACTATTCAAACTTTGTGTACATGCATGCATGCAGCTATTACTGATGAGGACGAACATCTCCAGGAGAAGCTGCTACAGCTACAAGCATCCCATGGACAAATTGTTCCCACGCCAGTGGCAGCCACAGTAAGTTAACACACATCATAGACGGCATGCATGCATCTAAAAAGTGACCATCAGATGCATACGTATGTGCATTACATATTTGCATTTTGGCATGAAGATAAAAGGAACGGGCACTCTTGACTCTAAACTTGTTGCACTTCAATAGTTACTAACTAGATGAGAGTGCGTAGATCAAGGAATAACTATGTCACATCATGTTTCACTCACCTCTTTGATCATCTTGCACTGTTGCAAATGCACAGACACACAACATTGTACAAATGCCACACCATAATTGTGCCAATGTATCACCCCTCCACTTTAGTTTACAGCTCCATTGCCTGCTTGATCCTACAGTCATAAAACTACAGTAGACTGACCTTGCACACTCTGGGGCTGCTTGTAATGGGATGAATCACCCTTCACTTGTCGGCTCTTCCTCAAAGGGTTTAACCTACCAGTAAACAGCAGTAAAGGGTACATGAGCTACACCTGCCCTGATTCCCTTCCTCCTCCATGTCTCCCTCCTCAGATGGTACCAATAACGTCACCTGCTCCACATCAGGAATCAGCAGCTAGGGAGCAGAAGGAATGCATAAGATGGCCAGAGCATCTTGTGATTGTCTCTGTCATCGTCTCCCTGGTCTTCTTTTGGATGCTGCCCCTCAACCTCTTCTCCCTTGCCTGCAGCATTAAGGTAGGTATATGTGCACACTATACATCACAATTTTATACGGTCATACATTCATTGGAAGTTACAATATCGGATCAATACTATAGCTGCGATCTGGATTCACCTAGAGGTTCAACAATATAGGCATTCGTGTTTTGCCCACTTTGGCCGTCATCAAATTGCAGCAGAGACCTAGCACATCCATTCGTCTATTGAGATCAGACATGTTGCTGTGTACTGTGATTTGTCCATGTCCTGTAACGACACAACATTGTACTTGTGAAGACATGAGCATTCTGAATGACTGTTGTTGTCATGAGATTAATCTGTGAGTGGTGAATTCAGTTGCTGTGTTACTCAAACGAACCTGTGGGCATCCCATTGTTACAAAATGATAAACAACAGTTTATCAGCTGACAAAGACCCACGTGGCCGAAACGTCATGAATCATTGAACTTCTGCTATGTGAATCCAGTTTGAAAGCTGTACCATTGATCCATTACAGCACATTGCAGCAACTGTCTATGTTATCATGTTACAATATACGTACAGTGGAGCGTACCTAAGACAGCCGCCTGTGGGCCAATTCTAACTGACCTTTATAGAGAGGTGGCTGCTCTACAGAGATAGATGGAAATGCTATAGTGCTATTTTGGGCCAGGCGCTGGCTAGCTGTTATAATAGAGTCGGCTGCCTAACACAGTGACATACCATCTTAGACAGGTTCCATCATTTATAGTGTTATATTATTTACATATAATAGCTCCACTGCTATCTACTGTACAATTAGCATTAATCACAAACTGCTAGGGAACTGTAAAGCAAATGAAGTACGTAGCTATATAGAAGAATTCAGGAATACGGCATTTTGTCAGCTGCTTATACGTACCAGCCCTCTAATAAGGCATACATGACCAAAACATGCACACTCTGATCATGTGCACTACATATCATTAATTTGCCATGTCTTAATACATACTGCACTCTGAAGTTTCCTGTTTGCAACACATCACACACATTGATCATGATGAAGCACTGGTGCTGCATGGTTATTTTACTTGCTTGAGCTGCATGCAACTGACGTCACTGTAATACACATTATTACGCATGTCTCTCTGTGCATACAAACGTACATACATGCAGGCCGTGAGAGCCAACAGACAAGGGAATCACAAGTTGACCGCCCGTTATGTCCTCATCAGTAAGGTGGTTCTGATCATCGCAGTTCTCTTGGTGGCTGTCATCTTGACAGCTTGCTTGCTGTTTTTCATTGGGATCATTCCTTGGCTCACACAGAGAAGCAGCTAGAGAATGCATGTGAAAGCTCTTCATGTAGAGAGAACAAACAAGAATAGAACATCGTCGCTTGTTATTATTTATGTACATACATCCAACAATGTTTCATGTGTGGATACGTACATCCAGGTTATGCATTCTGTTGTGGTATAAAATGTATTTTGTTACTGTACATGTTTGTGTTCCAACAGTTACAACACCATAGCAACACAATATTCACTGCTTTAGTTTCATGCTTCATTTAACCTGCTTCAGTGGTCAAGCACTTTACCCTGCATGCATGCATGTACAGAATAAGAATATGACCCGGCTGACACACGTACACACATACAAACCAACAATGTACCACAAGTGAGAGTTGTAGGAGCAGTTTAGAACACAAGAGTGTATGTTGTTTGAGTACTAGTGACACCACTGGTTCAACTGCTGGGCATCTGTGCTCCAACATCTTCGTCTGTTTCAATCCCCACCTCCTCCTGCGTGCAATAAAGACACAGTGGGTTACATACATACAGGGGAGACAACAGCAACAGAGGACAGTGTGAAGATCACATCACATGGGCTCTATACTGGAGCTCCCTTAGTTAGGACACTCACCCTGAATGCAGGACATTACTCTAATGAGGAGAGTGCATACTGTCATAGCTATATAGACTTGTACACACCACTACCTCTCAAATAAGGGCACCTCTCTAATCAGGAAACTTGTGCCTGTCCCAAAGGTGTTTGGAGCAGAGAGGTGCACACTGCATGGTGATGAGTTACTCCCCCTTTTGTAAAAGGGCAGCATTTCAGGTACTTACAAAGAAGTCTTTCTTTGATTTGGGATACCCTTCCAAGATGGTATTGGACATATCAGTGCACTGGTGACATAAGAAGAGCATGAGAGTAAAGATACAACCTACTGTACCACATACACACAGTACACACAGTGCCTACCACATACACACAGTACACACAGTGCCTACCACATACACACAGTACACACAGTGCCTACCACATACACACAGTACACACAGTGCCTACCACATACACACAGTACACACAGTGCCTACCACATACACACAGTACACACAGTGCCTACCACATACACACAGTACACACAGTGCCTACAATGCGCTTCCTCTTTCTCCATTCCTTTGTAGCACTGTTATACTTCATTTCCGTTCTTTGCACATCCTTGGGATCAATATCATGCGCTGCAGACTTTATACGAGCCAATCGATCTTCAAACGTCTTACACTAGTAGACAGAGAGAGATAGAAGTGATAGAAGTGGTTGTGTTGAAAGGGCTTAAATACATACACTAGAATAATGAGAAAGGGCAGGTGCAAGTGTTGAGAGAGCACAGACCATCTGGTACTACAGAGTACACAAATACATGATATGGTAGGGGTTCATCGTTATGTGAATAGAAACAATTGAGAACAGTTACTGATCTCAATTGAATTGACTGCTGTGTTCATTCTCAAGAATCTACTACCACGCAAATAGTTAATACATATATGTACATTCTCATACACACAATGTATACACTCAAGTGTGAACAAGCACATGCAGACAAAGGAACAAACCTCTTTTGCAATCTGTGTCAGTTGTTGCCGTGCATCTTCTGTTGTAAGACTACTTCGCAGTGCTGTGAGCTCTGCACGGACAGGTGGGCACATGCAGTATGCAGTGCATGCAACATAATCATAGCAGGCAGCAATCACAATTAACACACAGTGCACGCTTCAAACACAAAATGTCAACCAAATAATGACTGATATGCCCTAGACGGGAGGTCATCCATTACATGTGTGGCAGTCCACTTTCACTTCAAAGCTACAACATCAGACATCACTCATCACAATGTCCCAACTGTGCACTGTAAATGGTAATCGATAATGTGACAACAGCCTTGTAAGGGGCAGAGTCTCATGCACTAGACACCGGGAGAGGCTGTGTGAGGCCATGTGAGAGACTCCATCTTTCTATAATGCACTCACAAGATCAGTTGTATGTGTGCAATGCGCTGTGAGGAAAATAAATTGCGGGATTACAGTGTGGATGGTACAGTGCCAACACCACACATCAACCTCTCCCCACACACACATTGTTAGGGATCCACCCCTTTGAGAAGTACGGGCAGAATCCAATGTCGCACATACATATAGCATAGTCTGGTCTCACATGTACATCAGTACCCCACTCTCACCAGAGTTCAGTGCACTACAGGTGTGGTCACTCTCTGACAGCTCCTGCTGCACACGGACAATTTCAGCCTCCATTGCTTTCATTTCCTCATCTGACACTGTAGGCAGAAGGTCCTGTCCCACAGCATACAAACAGTAAGAAACACAAGGTGAGAGAACATCCACATATCAAAACAACAAAAGATGTCCCATGAGGTGGAGGAGACACATTCCATTTCATGAAGAAGGGCTACAGAATATACTATTTCTAAGTGTGACGAAGGAGTGTACCTGATTCACAACATAAGTCTTCTGCTTGCCGTAGACTTTCTCCAAGAGCTTCCCATCACTTGCAAGCTGCTCCATCACACGTGTTACACACTAGAGACATGCAGGGAGAGCCTTGGGTACACTAGAACACACACACACACACACACACACACACACACACACACACACACACACACACACACACACACACACACACACACACACACACACACACACACACACACATGCAGACACACACAGGCTATTGCATTCCAAAATGATGAAGAGTTAGTCTCACGTAGCCAAACCACCACTTCTCTCTGTGGAGGCAGAACCACAAGAAAATAGTGGTCTGACCACGTGAGACTACTAAAGAGTCAAATCTCAAAATCTACGTTACAGCACGGATACACTGAGTTTAGGGCACAGTATTCCACATCAAAATGGTGCAGGTCACACAATTACATTGTACATGTCCACCAATGCACACGAAAGCAAGCCTACTAGAAAACTCCTGAACTCACTGTCTTCCCGAACTCTTTGTGCAAATTGTTGAACACATCGATAACACTGTAGGGCCTGTTCTGGGCCTTCATATACTCTAGTATCTTGGCAGGGGCTAATGAGGTATGTGATTGGAACAAAGAAACAATGCATAGCAACAAACAGTCCGTGAAATTGAGCAGCGAACCATTGCTAAACGCCCCGGGCGAGTGTGTGCCCCTTTACTGCGGTTGTACCGAACCATTTCATATGGTATTTCATGTTCATGGGCCCTCCAGGCACTGTTAGCACTCTGAGCTCTACTGAACAGTGTAGTTAATGAGTAGAGCTAGCTACACGTGTTTTCTGCGCAGTTGTATCCTATAACAGCATCTATAAAGCGCAAAGAACAGGACAACAAGCCGACCGAACGTGAAGTAGCTTGGTATAACTTGCTAACCTTCGGCTTCCTTGGATTTGCTCATTCTGCAATGGGTTGCAAACAGGCGCCATTTGATTTACCGCGGGCCACGCCCACAATGGCGCCTGCAAGATAGCGCAACCTTTCGTCGACATCAGCTGACCTCACCGCAGGGAGGTGTGTGTAGGTGCCCTTTCGTTCCTGGCCTGACACGAAGGATAGTGTATTGCGTGAAGGAACGTCCTGTGGGAGCACTTGTAGGTAATCCTACGCGCTTGCCCAATAGGCGCCCACGTTGCCTTAGTCTTATGGCCACTTGCACAATCACCTTACGTGCCTCCGTACGCATCATTTGTGTACATACCTGTTCCGTTCTGTAGCAGTTTGACGGTTGTTTGGAGGCGCCATGGAAGCGACGAGGGACTCTCAAAAGCACAATCTATCGTACCCTGGCTGCAGGCGCCTGGCTGCTGCTGCTGCTGCGCCCGCTAACCGAACGGGAAAGAAACATCCCGGGAAGGCTATTCTGGCAGGTACGTATGCAAATGACAGTTGTGGACGGCGTGTCCTTAGACGAAGGGATGTATTGGCAGTGGGTGGAGCAGACATTGTAATAGTCCTGCTGCATACCCCATTTGTCCTCTGAGTGGGCTTGCTCTCGTGGTGTGATATGGCCCACCCTCTGCCAAGGTTACAGACGGCAACAGTTGAAGTGCTATGTCGCTAGGTGGTGTCCTGTCAGCTCCCAACAGTGACCTGTGTACTGAGCTTATTTGTACTGGGCCACAAGTCACCAGGGCTCTCATAGACATGGTGGTTTATGCCCTATTGTGGTACATGGTGTGCGTATCTCATGAGGTGTGTGTGGTATTCTGTGATGTTAGGTATCAGACAGCTGGTAGTGCTGTCTATGTAGGGATGGCAGTGGTTGTTTGTATGCTGTAATACAAATGAAAAGTCACGCTACTCCTGAACAGGACCGAAAACCGGCAAACGAAGCTTATCGTGACGAAGCAGGGACTGAATAGTGCACATAACTATCCTTACTTCCCAGCGAAGGTGCGCCTACACGTAGATAGATTTGTGCAATGTATAGAATACACAACGGGAGTCCGGGAATGTGGTGTGTGTTTTGGGGCACTAGCACCTGCTAGGAGTAGCTTCTCTCCGATTGTACTGTAAGTGCCAGGTGTTAGGGCACCCTCAATCCCTGGCTGCAACAGCTGGTGCAAATGAAACCTAAGCTTTGGGGCGGCAGAAAGAGTGTCCCACTCGATCATGATCCCAACACTTGCTGCTCTCCTCTGTCATGCTAGGTGGTGACAAAGTGGTTTCATTCAAAACTGCCGCTGTGTCCAGAGTTTGAGTTTACCTGTAGTACCTAGCAAGTAAGAGTAGAGTGATGCTTATGCCGTCCAATACAGGCCCGTAGGCTGGGGAGGGGGGGGGGGGGGTTCAGGGGGTTTCGAAAGGTGGGGGGTTCCGTCTGACCAGGCTACGGGCCTGCAGTACCATTGTCCCTAGATACACAACATATTTTCAGAATACATTTCACATCCTCCATAGAAAGTGCAGAACATACACCCAGTACCACATTGCCCTGTTGTTGCAGAAAATAGTTTGAGGGGTGCACTGGACATTAGTCAGGCGAGAGAAGTGTCCGGCTTGTGTGTGGTTGGGTGTGGGAGAGGATGTCATCTTCCTGTATAAAGAGCAGTGAGTGTATTCAGGGCTGTCCTTGTGACACAGTGTGTGATGCATTCCAATACCATATGAAGGGAGAACCTTGTGACACAGTGTGTAATGCATTCCAATGCCATATGAAGGGAGAACCTTGTGACACGGTGTGTGATGCATTCTGATATTATATACAGGGAGAGCCATGTGACTGTGTAATGCATTTCAATGCTCTGTATGTCATTGTCCATATCACCTAACTGGTCGGGTGGTACCTTTCAATAGAGTACTATTCACTAAGTTACCGTGTCTATAGCCTCAGGGTGGTTTCTTAAGAGAGTAAGAAGGCGTCTGAACCCTTGAAAAGCAGCCTTAAGAGAATACACAACACTTGGAGGTATGAAGTTAGGGCTTCTCAGCTGGCTCAGGCATCAGAAAGGGTTGGTTCTCTAATACCAGCTTCACAACAGGGTTGAAAACCTTGCCGACGTTTCGACCAGATGCTCTGGTCTTCTTCAGGGCGAAGATTTACCATTCCATTAACATTCCAGACCCTAAGTGTGTGCCTTCGCCCTGAAGAAGACCAGAGCATCTGGTCGAAACGTCGCCAAGGTTTTCAACCCTGTTGTGAAGCTGGTATTAGAGAACCAACCCTTTCTGCCTTGAGGTATTCAGAGTATTGCATTTGACTGTGGAACGCCGTGGGTGACTGCATAGATGTGCTGTTTGGAGCTTGTTGGTCCCAACCTTTTTGGTTTTGAGACCTTGCAAAGTTGCCTTCACTGTGTGAATGCCACACGGATCTAGTCCCGTGCCCAGATCCGTTCTCACTGGGAGTGAGAATTGTCTTGTTTTGCTTCTGCATCCACTTCTGTATCACTGAAGGACAAATCGTTTGGCAATGAGATTGCAGAATTGTATAGAACACATAAGTAGATTATTCTCAGCATACTGTAGACGCACAATGGAACAGGACTGGCAGAGTGGACCAGTAGTGTGTAAGAATTCCTTACCTCACATGATCATGCACAACTTCCATTCCAAGCAAAGGTGTTAATGAAGGGTGAACCCTAGCGGCTTGCCCTATATCACCTGCCTCTTTCACCAGCTCTTTGTGTCTCTATAGTCTCAGCATGCCATAATGTCCCCACATCCCTTCCACCAATTGCTACTGCCCACAATAGGTTCATTCTTGAGTCAGGTGGCAACACGTAGGTGCCTTTCTCTCAATGCAACTTGCCACTCCTATGGTACAACATGAGGTGTGTTGGCATTTTTCTTGTTGCTGTTTGGTATTTCTGTGATTGGTGAGGAAGGGGTTGACAGTGTGTTACTAGACCCTACAGCTGTATATGGAGAATCACTGTAGAAGGGTCTGTAGTTCAAATGGGTTGTTTTGTATGTGCATGGCCTAACACAGTCAGTTTAGGGCAGTGTGTTGCTACTGTTGTGTCATCTGTCACTGTAGTAGGTGCAAGTCACTTTATATATTGTTTGTCACTGGCGTACAGCATATGTCATTTGTCACTGGAGTGTCATTTGTCACTGCTGTGTCATCTGTCACTGGTGGGCATCATTTGTCACTGGCATATGTGTCATTTGTCACTGGAGTGTCATTTGTCACTGCTGTGTCATCTTTCACTGGTGGGCATCATGTGTCACTGGTTTGTGTCATTTCTGGCAGGTGGCATTGCTGGTGGTCTGGAGATTATGATGACCTTCCCAACCGAGTACGTCAAGACACAGCTGCAGTTAGATGAGCGGTCAGCCACTCCAAAGTACAAGGGACCCATTGACTGTGTCAAGGTGACAGTCAGAGAACACAAGATATGGGGGCTGTACAGGGGCCTCAGCTCACTCCTGTATGGCTCCATTCCCAAAGCCTCTGTCAGGTGGGGTGACCACTTGCATGCCACCGGTCTGTACTCCTACTATTGATGCACTGGGAACGTGAACATTTACTTAATGCAGTCATACATCAAATGGTCATGCCCAGCGGAACCGCTTAAGCTGCCCAGGCCATGGCCTGACCAGATTTTCAGGTCTTCCCATGCTTCCCTATAGCTAAGGTACTTCCTGGCCTGTGCAAGTGGCTTACTAGGTAATATTGTTTTGACATGGCCTGACCACCTTTAAAGTGCTTCCTCCGGGCCTGATGGCGTCTTTTCTTCCTATATCTATGGTATTCTAGTGGGAATGCGCTACCATGCAAACCCTTTGTTGCTTCTGTGGGGACGTAGTCCATGCAGTACAGTGTGCACTTAAGAAGCAGACATTGCCACATTGCTGTACACCTGTAGGTCACTCCACTGCGCATATGCAGCAAGCTAGTATATAGTGGCCATATTACCTGTTGCAGTTATGGCATGGTGTGTGTAGGTGCAAGAGATGTAACCGTTTGTAGTAGACATTGGATACCTCCTGTGTATGTACATGCCTGACGAAGCATATGACGGGCAAAACTTTGCATTGAATTAAGAAGTCACTTTGTTGGCTTTCTTGATCAATGTCCAAAGGATCAGTCTGCTGTCAAACACAACATGTCTAATTATTTTCATGACACATAGCTACTGTAACATCATGCATTGTCCTTTGTTTGATAGAATTTACTAAGTCAACATTTAACGTGTGCAAATGCACTGTTGTATGTTTAAGTTAGGGCGATTGTATATGTCTTATTGAAGTGCTGTATTGAGATACAGCTATGATATCCACATTAAGAGCTACATACAGTGTCTTTTTGTCTGTTGTTGCAGATTTGCAATGTTTGAGTTTCTGAAGAATAAGGCGGCAGATTCCAAGGGCAACCTCAGCAATGGGAAAACCCTGTTATGTGGTTTGGGTGCAGGTGTGAGTGAGGCCATTATCATTGTCTGCCCGATGGAGACCGTCAAAGTGAAGTTCATCCACGACCAGACCCAGCCCAACCCAAAGTACAGAGGGTTCTTCCATGGAGTAAGGGAGATTGTGCGGCAAGAAGGTATGTGTGTGTGTGTGTGTGTGTGTGTGTGTGTGTGTGTGTGTGTGTGTGTGTGTGTGTGTGTGTGTGTGTGTGTGTGTGTGCGTGTGTGTTTGTGCGTGTGTGTGTTTGTGTGTGAGTGCGTGTGTCTGGGTGTGTGTGTTGTGTGTGTGCATACGCGCGTACATGCATGTGGGATGCATCCTATGTGCAACCAACAGGCCTTCATTGCTGTTGATTTTGACCTGCATACATTGGCTGGTTTCTCACACAAGATTCACTAAGACCATAGCAAAGCAAACAGTAAACAGAATGCAATACCTCTTTACGATTTCTTGTGTGTCACTACTATTGTTAGTGCTTTGCTACACAAAGATTTCTAACAGCTGTGGAATGGGCTAATTACAGCTACTGTAATACCCGCATGATAAAGTTAGAAAATGTCGTTTATCGTATTTCCATTTTCATCTTGAGCCGTTAAAGTGTCTTCTCAGTGAAGACTGCTAATCCGAATTGTCAGTGAACTGCCACCAGATGTGTCGTATGACTATCTTTCACATATGACTATCTTTGGCTGTCCCAGTTTGCATCACCTGTGTTGCTCCTACACAAAATCATAGTGATGCTTTACAACCCAGGAATCCAAAGTCGTACACACAGCACATGTGTAGCCATGGCAACACAGACTTTTCACACCTTGGGTGTTTTTACCACACATGGTACTCATGTAAACAAGTGGACATGTCCCACTTGCAATGTGTGTGTGTGTATTTGTGCACGTGTCTGTGTGCACGTATGTGGAGTGTGTTTGCAAGTGTGCATGTGTGTGTATGAGTGTGTATGAGTGCTTGTATATTTAAGCCATCGGGCTAACCACCACCATCCCCACATGCACAGCACTGACGTGCACTGCCTGGTCCACATTTCCTCCTCACATCCTTTCCCTGTGTCTATCCTTACCACAGGTATACGAGGTACCTACCAAGGCTTGGTGCCTACCATACTGAAGCAGGGGTCCAACCAGGCTATTCGCTTCTTTGTTTATGGCACTCTGAGGAAGCATTTCCAGAAGGGCGACAATGCAAAGGACGTTGGAGCAGTGAAGACCTTCATTAGTGGCGGGCTGGCCGGGGCTGCCAGTGTCTTTGGGAACACTCCCATTGATGTGGTGAAGACAAGGCTACAGGTAACAATGTAGGGGTTAGGTGTTTGTAACACTACATACCGTATGTATGTTTAGTCAGTGAAGGCATGGGCAAGCATGTATAAAACTGCCCTCTTTGTGTGCTATGCAATACGTATTTTGTACAGTGTGTTTATGTACCACTATTGCTGGTGTGTGCTTGGATCTGTATAGAGTGGTGCGTGTATGTTGAGTGGTGCGTGTATGTTGAGTGGTACGTGTATGTTGAGTGGTGCGTGTATGTTGAGTGGTGCGTGTATGTTGAGTGGTACGTGTATGTTGAGTGGTGCGTGTATGTTGAGTGGTGCGTGTATGTTGAGTGGTGCGTGTATGTTGAGTGGTGCGTGTATGTTGAGTGGTGCGTGTATGTTGAGTGGTACGTGTATGTTGAGTGGTGCGTGTATGTTGAGTGGTGCGTGTATGTTGAGTGGTGCGTGTATGTTGAGTGATACGTGTATGTTGAGTGGTACGTGTATAGTATGTCTACAGATCAGAGCTCTAGTGCTGATGTCATGGGCTTTTTAGGGGCTGCCGCAGGCAGCCCCTATATTGTTTTCAAATTGACGTTTTCATATGGCTTCATGTTACGGATATATATATATATATATATATATATATATAATACGCCAACCTACGGTTGTACGTCAATGCTTACATTTATATTGAATGTATTGGGCGAAGTATTGGGTATAGGGAATTTATATTGTCGGCCATTTTATTCGGCCGGAAGTGGACCGTGTGCGAGGCCAAGGGACTTTGAAAACCGGCTTCCAAACGACGTTTTAGCGAACTTTGGACGTTCTCTTCCGCCTCCGATCCTGGAACAGACTCCTACAGCACTTCTGGTCGACGGGCAAAGACACAGCTTCGAGACAGCGCCCAACAGGTCATCGACTTTGCCCCGCGCCTTCTTCGACAATGGCCGCGCCGCCTCGGAGGACTTCACTCCGCCGCCTGGAACACATGACAGGATTAACGTAGAAACTGGTGAACGCCATGATATGTACACGCTAACGTTCTTCAACCGTTTGTAGCGTTGAAAAGCTTAACTAGCACGGTTGCCCTTCTAAATGCTCTTCAGAACCTGGCCCACGCTTACTGCGCTGTAGCTAACGTACGTAGCTTTTGCCACCACAGACCACTAGCTACTCTGGCGACTGTGGGTTCCTTGGTACATTATGTTTCTGTAATTACTCACTGTAAATGCACGTGCTATAAGCAGTCATGTGTCTGTCTGCTGGACATTTCTCTGTGCATGTGTTGTGGGTTTGTGTGTGTGTGTGTTGTGTGTGTGTTGTGTGTGTGTGTGTGTGGTGTGTGTGTGTATGTGGTATGTGTGTGTGTGTGTGTGTGTGTGTGTGTGTGTGTGTGTGTGTGTGTGTGTGTGTGTGTGTGTGTGTGTGTGTGGCGGTGTGTGTGTGCATGTGGTGTGTGTGTGTGTGTGTATGTGGTGTGTGTGGTGTGTGTGTGCATGTGGTGTGTGTGTGGTGTGTGTGTGCATGTGGTGTGTGTGGTGTGTGTCTCATGTGTCTGGTGATAGTGGTGTGTGTGTGTGTGTGTGTGTGTGTGTGTATGTGGTGTGTGGTGTGTGTGTGTATGTGGTGTGTGTGTGTGTGTGTGTGTGTATGTGGTGTGTGTGTGTATGTGGTGTGTGTGTGTGTGTGTGTGTGTGTATGTGGTGTGTGTATGTGGTGTGTGTGGTGTGTGTGTGCATGTGGTGTGTGTGTGGAGTGTGTGTGGTGTGTGTGTATGTGTGTGTGTGTGTGTGTGTGTGTGTGTGTGTGTGTGTGTGTGTGTGTGTGTGTGCTGAAGTTACTGAGGTATTATGACGCAATGTCATGTTTACCTATTGTGAGTGACAGAGCAGCGACCGAAGGGAGCAAGTATTTTGAGTTGGGGCGGCAGCCCCACGAGTTTTTAACTCGAAATACTTGTTGTTTTGCTTTTGAAGGGTTTGGATGCACACAAGTACAAGGGGACTTGGGACTGTATTACAAAGATCTGGAAATATGAAGGAGCACGAGCGTGAGTTTTGTGTTCTGTGGTGGCAGGGGTGAATGCAGTTATTTAGCCTGTGTATACCATTAATAGTGTGTGCAGTGAAGTTAACACATTAGCGTGGGCATTATCAGTGAATAGGACAGATGTCATTAGTTGTGTCAACCTTTAAATAGTTCTCAAAGAAAAGAAACTTGTACATCACTTCTTACTCTTTGCACACACACACACGCACACACACACACACACACACACACACACACACACCACACACACACACACCACACACACACCACACCACACACACACTTGTGCTAAGATACATTCTGGATCATTCTGTGTGCATTCTGCTCTGTTCTCCCTCACCAACAGGTTCTACAAAGGAACAACGCCTCGATTAGGACGTGTCTGTTTTGATGTGGCTATAGTATTCACTCTCTACGAGCAAGTAATGAAGGCTCTGGACTACGTCTGGCCTACCCCTAACCTGTAACAAATGTACCCCGTTATTGCCCTGTATAATCCACCAATGCATGCGCAGAAAGTTACAAGTATTGGTTGTGCAATCAAGAGCACCACTCTGTACTTACATACATCTATTTATACTAGTATCACTGGTTGTATTAGTCAACTGCCGGGACTTTTTCTTAGAATTTTTAGAATTCTTCAAAATGTATGCATGAATTAATGACAAATATGGGATCTGTCCAAATATTTACAGTAAGACTGCTAGCAAATTATGATTACTGTCAAGTGTACTTGTGTGCGTGTCAATAGGATTGTTACTGCACATGGGTAGGATATGGTCTTGTCCCTAGACCCTACCATTGGGGAGAGGTCCTCCTATAGTATTCACTCTCTACGAGCAAGTAATGAAGGTTCTGGTCTCCCTCCTTCCCTCACTGCACTTGCAAGGGAAGGGAGGGGGTGGGAATGAGACTAGGTAGAATATAGGCTGTATTTTAAGAATTGACATTTCACACAAGCATAAAGCTTTTTTATACCAATGCCAGTACAGCCATATGTTGGTACTGGAATGTCCCTAATTAAATGAACTGATGATGATACGTAAGTCAATTGCAACGCATTCACTGGTGTGCACTGCACACAGATGTACTGTGTTTGCTTAGTGCATGGTTGTTGTAAATGGTGCATGAGCTATAGACCATATACCATGCAGTGAAATTAGACCTAGCTCATGCATTTGACGTTGGCACTGAGTGAAGTGACCTAGATGGACTGTTACCACAATATGCAAATTGAAGCCAAGGCTCAGCTAGGCTGGTGTGCATGAGCCGTACACATCAACTGCATGACGTTCAATAATCAAGCATGATTCTTGCCACTGCATGGAATGACTAGTCACAATGTTTTATACACAGTGTCTGCAAAGTACAGAACAAATTTGCTATGTGCACATAGTATATATTACAATGTTCCGTTTCGAAGACATCACTTGCTGTCAACGTACTACCTTGCACCAGACTGGCTCACTCTTGGTGTGCAGCGCAGCCGGACATCCCCTGCAGGCTTGGTCACTGCCACAGAGTGGATCCCAAGCTGGTCCTGGTCAGTGCTTAGCTCAAAGCTCCTGGACATCTGAGACAAGGGAGCCCTTCCATGTCAGCAACTGTCTAGTTAAGTCACATTTATACATCATGGAGGTTTGGCTTGTGTGTAATCGAACATTGACTCACTTGAACTAAGAGCATTGTCAGCTCCAGCTCAGCCAGCCTTCTCCCTGCGTATGCACAGAAGGGGGAGGGGGAGGGGGAGGGGTGGGGGAGGGGGAGGAGGGAAGGAGGGGGAGGAGGGAGGGGAGGGGGAGGAAAGGGGAGGGGGAGAGAAGGGGAGGGGGAGGGAAGGGGAGGGGGAAAACAGTAATGCATAGGTCTGGTGTTAAATGTTATGTGCTTATGCACGATTAATGCATGAGGCAGGAGGAAATAACATCTACAGAATCTAATATTGCCAGCGTCCAGTACACTGCATACTGTATCATTCAATGCAGAGGTAAATCAAAATACGCATACTCTGGTAGTTAGCTCCATACAACATTGTCAAATGGTCTTGCATACATTATACAGACAAGTGTAGGAGGCACTGCATGTGTGTGTGTGTGTGTGTGTGTGTGTGTGTGTGTGTGTGTGTGTGTGTGTGTGTGTGTGTGTGTGTGTGTGTGTGTGTGTGTGTGTGTGTGTGTGTGTGTGTGTGTGTGTGTGCACCATAGCAAGCTCTGGGACCGAAGCCAAAGGGGATGAGACCAAAGGGGTGAACCTTGGGAGAGGAATCCTCCCTCAGCCATCGCTCAGGAAGGAACTCATCAGGTCGATCAAAGGAGAGCGGGTCTTTGCACATCACAGCAGCAATGGCCAGTACACGAGTCTACAGACAAGAGGACAGGTGCAGAGGGCATGGACGCTGAAGAACTGAAGCGTGGCTAACCACATTAATGAAGACCTAACTGAACAAGAGCTAGGGAGGACTAATCTAATTTTAGCAACAAGCAAAGGTGCAAGACGTAGATGGATGATCCACTCACACCAGCTGGTACTTTGTAGCCTGATAACACAACATCCTTGATCAAAGTGGCTGGCACTCCAGGTACAATGCAATGGTACCTTTACATGTATGTACATGATGAGAAGTGCATACATACATGATATAGTGAGCAGATATACAATGTACAACAATTACTGTGGAGACTGTCTAAGACAGCCACCCATGGGCCAGTTCTAACTACCGTATATGTCCATATAGAAGCTGGGCTTGAACAGAGGCCGGGTCAAAAACCTCTTGAAAGAAATAAAGGCCCGGGCCTCTATTCGGACATAAACGGTAACCTTATAGAGAGGTGGCTGCTCTACAGAGGTAGATTGCAATGATTAGTGCTATTTGAGGCCAGGCTGAAGACTGTCTGTCTTAGAGAGGTGGCTGCCTAACACAGTGGCCTTCTTAGATAGGTTCCACTGTATTAGATACTGATAAAGGCTGCAGTGGAACCTGTCTAAGATGGTCACTGTGTTATGCAGTCACTTCTCTAAAGCATCCAGCTTCCCTGGCCCCAGATAGCACTAAAGCAGGGCAATCTACCTCTGTAGAGCAGCCACCTCTCTATAAAGGTCAGTTAGAACTGGTCCACAGGTGGCTGTCCTAGACAGGTCCCACTGTATTATATGGTAGTTCATACGTATGATGTGCTGCTGTACTATGAAAAGTCTATGCCTTCTAGATCTGTGAACTACAAGGTCCATTTTAGTACAATTATGGCTGTAGCTCTCATATACAGAGGCCAATGTACACCACACATACCAACCTCAAAGCTTCCTTGATAATACACTTTGCGTATGTCAATTTTTGATAGCTTCTTTCGTCTGGGACCCCCTCTGCCCCCAGGACGTCCATCACCTCTTCGTGCAGGCGTTCCTGCACTTTAGGGTGCTTAGCCAGCTCATGTAACATGAAGGTGGCAGTGGAGGAGGTCTATACAGTGCAAGGGGCAACAAAGAAGGCTCACACTCCATCAATTAAATTCCTCCTACTAACTTATTAAATAATGTACATAATAATATGCTGTAACAAGGCATACAGTTGTGGAACATTTTGCTAAGCAAAGCAAAATTACAGCTACGTAGGCCCGATGGAAGAAAATACGTCTGAAGACCATTAGACAACATGTTGAATCAAGATACAATTCTGTTCCAGCCCTATGTCGTTTCAAAGGTCTACGGACAAAAACAACGCCAATTGTGTCTTGATTTGACACATTGTCTAACGGTCTTTGGATGTACGTAGCCCCTCCATTGGGCCAGCCTAGTAGTGTTTCCTTCTACAACTGATTCTTCACACAGCAAATATCCTGGAACCTAGCAAGGTATCAACCTAAAGTAGCACACAAATTCATACATTGCCATAAGCTGCCTACATAGACCTATAAGATGTAGAGATTGATTATATGCAAAAGCCCAAAGACAGTGTACATCTAAATGTTTCCTGCTGCAAGGTAGGCATGAAATTGGACTACATGATGCAAGCTCTAGAAATCCCTGCCCAAGTTACTGCACATTCCTATTGGTCAAGTTAAAAACACCTTTGACTTTCTCAATATGGAGCTCCTAGCTGGCCTACATGTTTTGGCATTACATTGTACTGTAGAGATTCCATAGATACCACCACAGTACATTGTGACTTTGAATGTTATGTGCTGAGCCCTCTTAGTCTTGCGTAGCCAGATCGCCATTTTGCTCAGGCGGATGGACTACAACTAGCTGGAACTACAATAGTCCAATTGCCAGTGTGTTTAGATAGGTTCTCTAAACCTTAGGCATGTAGGCATTAGTGCTTGTGTAGTCCATTGAGCTAGTTACCACCTCTCTGGGGTAATTGCTTTCAGTAACACAATAAAGCGAAAGAGGTCTAGCACGATAGACTACCATCAGTGCAGAAGGGGTACCTACTGTGTCTACTCCAGCTGCCAAGAAGTCTCGCATGAGAGGGACAATTTCCTTTGTTGACAATTTACCATTTGCCAGCCACTGATCCAAGAATCCTACACTTTCCGTATCAAGGTCCTTCAAAGCTGCCTTTCTTTCACTGATAAACTTTAGAGAAATATCTTCCAGAAACTGGACTGCATTCAAAAATCTCCTTGAAGAAGGTGTGGGAATGTACTTGTACAATGGAATAGACTGTGCCATGTAGCCAAGACCTTCAATGAACAGGAGAGACTTTTCTTGGAACTCGACCATTTCCGCTGCAGGATTGGCTAGCATGTTGAGCCGCTTGTTCAGTATGAACACTGAGATGCCTACACACCAAACAAGTGAAACACCATAAATAAATCCAGGTAGTAAGTGCCCTCACTCATGAGTCAAGGTAAAATAATTGGCAACTAAAGAAACTAACATATCTCTTCCAAAATTGCCCTTGCTCAGATAGAGCAATTGCACGCAGTAAGTGTAACTAAGTATTGACCCATTCCTCCTAGCCTCACATTTTTGCTTGGACAAATTAATACTGAAAAGAGGAAATAATACAAACTTTGACGAGCTGACACAGCAATAAGCACTTACGTTACACATAATGGCTACTGCTTGGATACACCACGGATGTATGTAATACCTTGAGAGTGGAGCACAGCAGACAACATCTACTCACCTTCAAATGCCCACTTCACTAAAGGATGGAATATGTCCTTGACATAGCCATCTTTGTCCTGAGTGGTCCCCAGATGCTTCACAAACTCCATGGCCACTTCACTGAGTAATGGAGCAAACGCAACCACCTTTGGGAGCAGAATCTGTTTGTTCACTCGAGTGCGTAATCCCTTCCATTCTTCCTCTTGTCTGCATGAGTGTATATGTGAGTAACCACATTCACCACAATTATATTAGACTGAGCTCAAGTGTATGTTGAATATAGCATCTGAAACAAAAACCACAGGTGGGAATATACAATACATCTCACATAGGAGTAGGAACCATGGAGGCTAGGGGGACTATAGTCCCCCCTCTCCCCCCTCCCCAAGGGCCAATATTGTCCTTGACGTTAAAGTAAAATAAAGTTTCTACCATCAGTATTGCTGAATCTATTGCTTACAGCCGTATTCTATAAAGTCACTAGTAAAGGACCACTGCTAAGACATTTCTTCACACTATGGTCATCTGCTTCCTATGCAATCTGCCTGGTGTGTATGCCCTACAGCGTTGCCGTTGTTAGAACAGCACACTGTTCACACAAACGCTGCACTTTCAAGCTCAGACGGCCTCACTACATTCACCAGAGTGTAGCGCCTCCACATGATCCCCCCCCCCTCCCCCCTCCCCAAATAACCCCGAACCTCACTCAGGGTCGCCTATGTGATGATTCTCATCTGCCTACTACTGATATAATGATATGATAGATACAAAGAGATATGCACACACATTGCGACAGCACATGCCACCACATACATACTTATCAAACACTACAACAAAATACCACTCACGACCAAATCAACCCTGGCTGCATGCTCCTCTGTTGCAAGTAGTCACTCATGGACTCGAACCCGGGACGGTAGGGGGTGGTACCTATGTTTCTGTACACCACTTCCAGAGCGTCTGGGTCCGCAACGAAGAGCATGGGGGGGATGCCCAGAGGTAAAGTGAGTTTCACCAGCTTACCATACGTGTTGGCTGTGTCGAGGTGCATTTGTAGGATATTCGTCTTAGCTTTCTTGTCACCCAACACGTAACGCATCAGGATCTTGGTAATGGGCACTTTTGGACCGGGAATTTGACTGAAGGGCTTAGCTGCTTCTGCATCGTCTCTGACCATCGCTGTGAACGACAACGCCCTAGCATGGAGCTTATTGCACGGAAGTCGCAGTGGCACTCTACAAAACATCATCCTGGCGTGAACTGGGTGCATGTACCACGGGCAAACACGATATACAAACTCCTAAGAATTAGTGGGTAGGGCCCATACAGTAACTCGGGGGGAAATCCCGACTAAGTCAACCCTACATTTATACGCTTAACAAGCTCTAACCTACTATAATAAGTACTAGTATTTACTATGCAAGTATATAGCATGTTACAGTACATGAATTTGTCATCCTCTACACATGCACTATAATCATTACTGTTTATAATTATTACACCAACAGTGCATTACAATTCACTAAAGCAGGGAACAGTAGCAATGTGGTGGCGCGTCTCAGCAAGCCGCTTGCTCTAAGCCCACAAAGAAACATGCTAGAAATGATGGAAGCAGAGGTCAAGTGTGTGCATGCGTGTGTCTCACATCAACAGAGATAATGAAACCTAGTTAAGACATTATAGTTAGTTTAATATGTATATTCACAATACACTGTCCCTGCTTCATTTTTGATTTTTGAGGATATTCGCTAGCCAATCCAGTCCCTCGTAGAGACCATCCCCACTTGTTGCACAGGTGGCTTGGATGTACCAAGTGCGGTTACGAAACAAGTGGTTGGTAGTCAGGCCCAGCTTATCTGTGATCTCGTTGGCATTCATAGCATTGGGCAAGTCCTAGCAGGGGAGGACAGAGGGTGGGGTGAGGTGAGGTGAGGGAGGAATGGGAGCAGGAAGAAAGGATGAGATGCACTGAAGAACTGAGTGACGACAGAATATTGGGAAAATACAAAATTAATACATTAAATCCCTGACAATAGACTTCCATAACAAACAGGACCACAAACACCACAATATGGTGGATACTAGCATGCCTTGCATATACTGCACACACAACTACACAGGATAAAACAGAAAGTGTCCATTGTGCATTTCAGCAATTCCCAACAAACTGTATGCATCTTGTGTTCTCATCGGACCACTGAACAGAACACAAAATGATAACAACACTCATAGTAAGCAGCCATACTGCTTGTCTGGTACATGTATAGTTGCTATGATGACCAATGTACAATTCAGTCTCGGATCATGTGATCCCTTCCAAAGGATCTCATTGGCTGGATGCCAACTGCCATACCATATGTATGCATACACAAATACACTAAAGGACTTCTGTCAACACCTTGGTAAGCTTCCCATCAGCTACACTTACTTGTACTAACCCTTTACTTCTTTCTTACCTGCTTATTGGCAAAGATTAAGATGGTAGCGTCTTTAAGTTCCTCCTCTCCCAACATGCGCATCAGCTCATCTCTGGCTTCTCCAATACGCTCACGATCATTGCTGTCCACCACAAAGATCAGTCCTACAGCACAAGTGAGTATTCACATGAGAGGATTAACAATAGAGCTACAGTTGAACTCATTCACACAGGACATCCTGCATTCAAGTCACCCCTCTCTAATCAGGATGCTTGGGCCTGTATGAAGCCATCCCAAGGGTGCCTGGAATAGAGAGGTGTCACCACAGTTGGTGCCACCTACCCCATCTGCGTGTCTTCAGCAGACAACTTATACTCACTTGTGCAATCAAACCATTATTTGCAGTCACAACTGGCAGTGCAGTAAGAACTGAAATGGCATGCACATTAGAGAAGAGTGCCTGACCTAACGTGCCGTCAGTACAGTATGCAGCTTTATGCAGTGATGGCTCAGCTCCATTGGAATGCAATCAAGCACACCTCAAATGGTTGCTAACACACAACAAGTCAGTTACTCTCAATTTGAGCTAAAAGATGAAGTAGCTAGCTCACTCTAAGCCTGTACGTACTAACACCTTCACATGCTCAAATTCCAAAAGACAACATGATTGACAGTTTCCTAGGACACTGATGTCTACTGCATGCTATGTGTTCTAGGATTCAATGGGCTCTTATTTGACAAGTACCTTGTGTGTTCTGGTAGTAGTGCCTCCAGAGAGGTCTGATCTTGTCCTGACCGCCAACATCCCACACCGTGAAACTGATGTTCTTGTATTCCACAGTCTCAACATTGAACCCTGCAAGACAGCACAATCAACCACCGTCAAAACACCCAAATACCAACAAACAACAGATGCACACAACCACAAAACTCCCAAAACACCATCACCTACCAATTACTGTCATATGTGGGCTACTATCACTAAAGAATCGTAAGATTGGGCAAGGATTCCATTTCTATTTGAACACAGCTACTGTGGTTCCATTATTAACCGCTAAAGTGACAACTCTGACACACTCAGGACAGTCTGGTGCAGGCCAAGTGACCTGATTAGAAAGGTGTCCTTATTTCAGAGGCAGTTTCGTACACATCTCTATGTAAACTGTTCACATATCATGCCACAGCTTACACTCCATGACTACACAGTTTGAAACAGGTAAAAGGAACAGACTAGTTACATACATGTGTGTGTGTGTGTGTAATAATGTAAAGCCATGTCCGGGTGTGGCAG
Source organism: Ianthella basta (assembly GCA_964019415.1). Taxonomy (NCBI): domain Eukaryota; kingdom Metazoa; phylum Porifera; class Demospongiae; order Verongiida; family Ianthellidae; genus Ianthella; species Ianthella basta. The sequence goes on from OZ025880.1 coordinate 2,481,344, forward strand.
GCCTGTTCTTTTTACTTGTTCCCACAATTTACGTGGAGTTCACTTCAACATCTTTGAAGACACCACAGAACTTTGGCAGAAACCAGTACATATTTGCATGTCTCCATTGAGCAAGTAACACGCACACACACACACACACACACACAGGCACAGGGTACAAGTTGAAACAAATACACTTGGTCAGTGATATTGACTGAAAATAGTCAATACGTGGAAAGCAAAGAGAAATGGATGTGATTTTCCTAATGAACTTCCTCGGACAGAGAATGAGAACGAGAAATGTAACACTTCGTTTCATGTAATCTAATATATAGACACAAAGAAGCAACGGGGATACTACCGTTACTGTAACGTATCCCGAGTTCTGCGGTTAACAGTGACAGCTCGCTGCCTCCCAGTGCCCTCACCAATAGTAGGTATTGTGGTGACAATTTCCCCGAGCTTCAGTTTGTAGAGGATAGTCGTCTTGCCTGCCGCGTCCAGTCCAACCATCAGTATTCTCATCTCCTTCTTGCCAAATAGGCTCTTGAAGATGCTCTGGAATACTCCCATTGCTCCTGTTCACCTTCAGGAGGAAAGAAAATGGCGGCAAAGGGGAGGGTCAGGCGTGAGGGTGGTAATGTAACGATTCCAACCCTTGTTTTTCCCTTTTGAACGGAAAAACTAGAGAAGCAGTATTGTCGTAACTCACTGTGGCACGATCTCCCAATGCAGGTGGTATAAAAGGGATAGACAGTCAATGACACATCCACTAATCCACGCAAGCAAGTCCACACGGCCACAAATGACGTCACAGAGCCGCACGTTTTTGGTCACGTGCCTACCCAAATATGGGCAAGGTATTTCATCAGCTCGGTGGTTATTGTAACGAAATGTATCGCAAACGGTTACAAAGACATCCGGTACATGTCACGTGGTTAGGGGAATATCACTAGTCGCCATAAGGCCCGCTCCAATGTGCATGGTCATCACGTTCCTGGAAGTTCCTGGAAATCGGGCTGTGTATCAAAAGGTGACGGTCTGGGTGCTAGCAGGCAGTGTGTAGGTGGGCCGGTCCAAGCTTTTGTTCTGCCAAGCGCAGGAAGATGGGGTTTGGCGACGGAAAAGGTAACGGGAGTTAAATATCTCCTGTACAGTTTCTACTTTGTCAGTTACGATATAGATATGATTATGTGCTCTGTTCAGATCGCTGTTGCTCTGTGCACTTCCGTAGGGGAGACCTCTGAGAACCCTAACACCAAGTTCGACGTCAAGGGCCACTCCCTATCCGTACTCAGCTCCGTCAAGAAACTGCTGTTGAACGAAGAACTGTGCGATGTAGTCCTGTGCGTCGGCAAACTCGAACTTCCGGCCCACCGCGTCATTCTAGCAGCCAACAGCCCCTACTTCGAGGCCATGTTCACTGGCCCCTTGCGGGAGAGCAGTCAGGAGCGAATCACCCTACCGGACGTGGATGAGAAGGCTGCAGCCGCACTGGTGGAGTTCATGTACTCCTCCCAGATCACCATCACTGAGGAGAATGCTGAGGCATGTGCGTCTGTGGCCGCAAGATGGCAGTTGGATGACGTGACTAAGGCATGTGGAGAGTTTCTGAGCAGGCAACTGGATGTGGACAACTGCCTGGAGTGGCTCAGTTTTGCGGAAGCGCACGGCTGCAATAATCTGGCAGACGCGGCATTCAAGTTTGCCACCGAGCACTTTTCAGATGTGTGTGCAAGTCACAGCTTCCTCACTGTCCCTTCGTCTGTCCTGGTGAGTCTCCTCAAATGTGACGACCTGTGCGTCCAGACAGAAGAGGAGATTCTTGACTATTTGCTGAAATGGTACGAGTTCGATGTGTCGGATCGGAAGGAGCAGATTGTGACACTCCTTCCCTTTGTAAAGCTACCCCAAATTGCTTGGGAACGGGTGAAAGAAAAGCTAGAATCACATAGCCTTCTTTCCAATCCAGAGTGCCTCACAATGATGATCAATGCTCGCAACTACCAACTGTATCCTGAAGTGGTAGCCGATTACAACCTGGACGACACTCAGTACCTCCCTCGCAGGTCGATCGGTCGTAGAGATTTGATCTATGTTGTTGGAGGGGAGGTGTACCCTGCACGAAGTACCGTTGCAAGCGTTGAGGAGTTTAACCCTTTGACCGACCAGTGGCAAGAGAAGGCGCCCATGCCCTCCCCAAGGCGGGGAGTGGGTATCTGCTTCCTCAATGGACTACTGTATGCTGTGGGTGGGTCGGATGGGTCGATGGCCCTACGTCTGGTCGAGTCCTACAACCCTCAGACTGACTTGTGGGCCAGAGTTGAGGACTTACAGGAGGAGCGCAGCAGCGTCGGTGCGGCGGTGATCGAAGGGCAGCTTTACGCAGTAGGTGGCTACGATGGCGTCAGCAGCTGCCTTCAGTCTGTGGAGAGATACAACCCGCAGAACAAGGAGTGGTCAATGGTTGCTCCAATGAACACCACCCGGAGCATGATGTCTATAGCTGTATCTGGGCAGTTCATGTACGCCATAGGCGGATATGATGGGAGCGCAGACCTGTCCAGCTGCGAGGCGTACAATGCGGACAGCAATCAGTGGAGCTTCATTGCGACCCTCAATATACCACGCTGCATTCCGGGCGTGTGCATCATTGGGCAGGTTTTGTATGCAGTGGGAGGGTGTGACCGATCTCAGTCGCTCAACAGCGCGGAGGTGTACCAGCCGGACACGGACTCCTGGACGATGGTTGCGAGCATGCACAAACCGAGGAGTGGGTTGGGCGTTGCTGCCGTGAGGAACAAACTGTACGCTATTGGAGGTTACACGGGCAACGACTACTGTCGTAGCGTCGAGTGTTACGACCCCCAGACCAATAAGTGGCATCCAATGTCCAGAATGAAAGTGGGAAGGAGACGGTTTGGATGTTGCTCATGAATACTTTCAAACCGTTTTTTAAGTGTACATTGCTATAATGTCAGTGCATGACCCTTCATACGTATATTTTTGCATACTCCAACTCACATATTTTCAAAGTACACATAATTTATTCATGATTGTCTTTGTGCAAAGTATTGTGGAGAAATGTTATTGTTCGTTTTGTCATGGCTCTGCATGTTTGTGCAGTACTGGTGCAATAGACAACATGTATTACCCGCCATGCTTGAATGGACGCAGTATCATGCGGTGCTGGTGCCATGACCAGCAAGTCTCTCGTAGCCAGGTCTACAGCTGGCCATGAGTGAAGCACTTAATGTTACAGCCAGGTACTCCTAGGTATACCATAAACCACACACAGTCACAGAATTCGAATTCGAAGTGTGTATATACAAAAGCTATAAGTCAGAATTACAAGGGAAATGTATATAATATAAAGTTTCATCACTGTAGTACATTGCATGCAGTTACGTACTGTATGGTAACACTATGACATCATTATGACATAGCATATTCTGTGTTGCCATTATTATAGTCACATACAAATCAGTTATGTAACTTGCACTGCAGCTGCATGCAAATTGTGTGTGTGAAATGTAGAGTCTGATACAAAGGCATAGCTGGATATACGCATGTGTGTGTATACATGTCATGTCACATACTGTACATTATATATAACACCAGTCTCAATGCATATAATTGTGTGCTTACATTACTGAGGCTGCATGGAGTGGTTCATCCATGACTTGCTATATTAATACAGTCATTATTATAACACCAATTGCAAGTGTTCACATGCCATTGCCTGAGATAAGGATGCCTTACACACCATACACCCATGCACCATATCCCTGCACAGACAGCACTAGGGCACCCAATGCTTGTATACTGTACCTCTGACACCATGCATGCATACATGCATACATAATTACCCCACGTGCGATAGCGCAGGGGGGTTAAGTGATCAGTTTCCTCTGTCTGTCTGTCTGTCGGCAGTTTTGACATTTGCCGCTCGCGCGGCCGATGTAGAACCTTATACGACCCCACGCCTGAGACAATAACGGCACAGCGTCATGTGGTCCTGTCTGTGGAGCTGGATTCTATGGATAAGGATGGCTTGCCGAGGAATTGCCATCTTTCGTGGTATTTCCTGGTTGTATACAGTATAGGTATCATATATTAATTGTAGGTGTTTCTATGCTATATAGTTAACATTATTCATACAATCATGCATACCAGTGCATGCGATCATGCACTGGTGATAATTGTGTGACTTACAGCTTCAGGGTACAGTTTTATACACTTTTGTGCAGCACCCCACACTATATGTACACGTACAGTGCTACATTTCATTTGTATGTTCGTACACTGCATATTGCTGTACTGTGCATACAGTAGGTATAATGTATGGTATGTATGGTTGTAAGACATACGCTGTACCCATGCACACATAGCTACAAACAACTCCTACACATCGCACTGTTAAGTTTCACAAATAGCTTGCATGTACTGTTTTTACATGTACACCACCACATGCACCAATGACACCTACACAGCTGCACACCCACATGCTCTACAGGGCACCATCCTCTGCGCAGCTACCAACGAATATGTCTGTACGTCATTCACACACAGGATGTTCACTCATACAGGGCTGGGACTGCCTGCCTCCTGGCACTTGAGCTTGAGCACATTTCATGCAATGTGAGGAATGGCTGTGTGCACACAAGTGCACAACAACACCCGTACTAGTGCATCAAATATGGACAAATTGAAAGTGGCAATTTGTGAGGGCAACACAATGGGCCTCTGGTATGGTATCACATTGTGTGTGTGTGTGGTGCATATACTGTTAAGGTAGGGTGCCTGAATAGGGAGAGGATGCACTACGTGCACGTGTGTGAGGCACTGTTAGCTAGTGACGGCAAGTTTGGAGGGCTGGACGGAGAGGGCTTCATCACTGCTGCCGTCTAGACTAAGGCAGCGACAGAGACATCCCCCAACAGGACACTCTCGCCTCTCTCTGTAGAGGGGGGAGGGGGAGGGGGGGAGATGAAATGATCTGTGAAAACACATGCAGCACATTATGTACATATGTACTTATCACACACAGATCACTACACACACACACACACACACACACACACACACACACACACACACACACACACACACACACACACACACACACATACACAACACACACACACACACAACACACACACACACAACACACACAACACACACACAACACACACACAACACACACACACACAACACACACACACACAACACACACACACACACAACACACACACACACACACACACACACACACACACACACACACACACACACACACACCGGGAGTGGTACAAGTATTACATACACTCCACTCACTTGAACCATTGTAGTATGTGAGCGGAGTGCCCACCGTGTCGACAGCTCTGGCACCAGGTGAACCAGTGGTCGAAAGGAGAAGAGGTTGACTCACCTTAGGGCAGTAATGGGGAAGGGGGAGAGGAAGATGGAGAGGGAGAGGGAAAGGGAGATGGAGATGGAGAGGGAGAGGGAGAGGGAGATGGAGAGGGAGAGGGAGATGGAGATGGAGATGGAGAGGGAGAGGGAGAGGGAGATGGAGAGGGAGAGAGAGAGAGGGAGAGGGAGATGGAGAGGGAGAGAGAGAGAGAGGGAGAGGGAGATGGAGAGGGAGAGGGAGATGGAGAGGGAGAGAGAGAGAGGGAGAGGGAGAGGGAGAGGGAGAGGGAGAGGGAGATGGAGATGGAAATGGAGATGGAGAGGAAGACGGAGAGGGAGAGGGAGAGGGAGAGGGAGATGGAGAGGGAGATGGAGAGGGAGAGGGAGAGGGAGAGGGAGAGAGAGAGAGGGAGAGGGAGAGGGAGAGGGAGAGGGAGAGGGAGAGAGAGAGGGAAAGGGAGATGGAGAGGGAGAGAGAGGGGGGAGAGGGAGAGGGATGTCATCCTGTCAGTGCTAGCTGCCAGCCTACCACTGCAACATGTGACAATCACACAATTCATCACCAGCTGGCCAAGGCAGTTTGGTTACCATGACTACACAGCTATGTACAATGGTGATGGCATGTCACAGTGTACACAGACCTGAATGGAGCTCCTGTTAGTGCATAGTCTAGCGCTAGACCCACTCCGCCTCCGGGAGCTTACACCGGAAAGGCCTTTCTGGTGTAAGCGCCTAGAGGCAGAGTGGGTCTAGCACGCTAGACTAGTTAGTGCAGTGCTCTGTTGGGATGTTCACTACACACTCTGCAAACTGCAAATATCATAAAATTAATTATGTGAGAGACATGTGCCTGGCACTGAGCTTGATTCCTATTGGGCAATTTGTGGGCTCACTTTGCTGTACCGGGCACAACCATCACAGACTGTCACGGTATTCACTAACACTCTGAAAGCATCTTTGCCACCCCTCCTTCCACTTGTCCTCTCCTCTCCCTCCTCTCTCCCTTTCTCCCTCCCTCCCCTCCCCTCTCCCTCCCTCCCCCTTCCCCTCCCTCCCTCCCTCCCCCTCCCCCTCCCTTCCTCCCTCCCCCTCTCTCCCTCTTCCCTCCCCCCTCCCTTTCCCTCCCTCTCTCCCTCCCCTCTCTCCCCCTTCTCTCCCCCTCCCCCCCCTCCCTATCCCACCTGTGCTAGTGCGGTACTGGTAAACACTTGATGCACCAGACCCCATGTACATGAGACAAACAGCACAGCGAGGGAGGGGTTTGCGGCAGTTGGGACAGCATGTGACCTGTGTGTGTGGATAGGTGAGGGAGGGAGAGGGCAAGGGGAGGGGGAGAGGGAGGGAGGGAGGGGGAGGAAGAGGGCAAGGGGAGAGGGAGGGGGAGGAAGAGGGCAAGGGGAGAGGGAGAAGGAGGGAGAAGGAGGGGGAGGGAGAGGGCAAGGGGAGAGGGAGGGAGAGGGATGGAGAAGTAGGGAGGGAGAGGGCAAGGGGAGAGGGAGGGAGAGGGAGAGGGAGGGAGGGAGAGGGAGAGGGAGGGAGAAGTAGGGAGGGAAAAGTAGGGAGAGGTAGGGAGGGAGAGGGAGAGGGAGGGAGAAGTAGGGAGGGAAAAGTAGGGAGAGGTAGGGAGGGAGAGGGAGAGGGAGGGAGAAGTAGGGAGGGAGGGAAGGCAGGGAGAGAGAGGTAGGGAGGGAAGAGGGAGGGAGAAAGGGAAGAGGAAAGGAGGGAAGAGGGAGTGAGAGGAAAAGGGTTGATGATGGAAAGAAGGGAGGAGGGCATTCAAGAGAAGCCTGATGTTGTGTACATGTACACACAGCACACATAGGGATAAGCCAAATGAGTACATTAACAAGTCTGTGGCGCTACATCAGCAAACCTTGGCTTGCCTTCCTGCTCGCCCACTAGCAACCACACCTTTGGAGGAGGAGAGGGGAGGAAGAAGAGATTGGGGAGGGGAGGGGGGAGGGGAGCTGTACCAACTGTGCTGTGAAGGCGCATGTGTCTGTGCACGCATACAGCATACGCACTGTACCTGGCACATTGATGGACTTGCCGCAAAAGTTGCAACTGAGGAACACCTGCTTGGCAATGTGCATGGAGGGGTCCAGCTTCTTTCGCTCAATGTCATAGTCCACTCTGTATGGTAGAGTAGGGTTTGGGGACTGAGTGTGCACACTGAACCATGTATGTACAGACGTACACACATGGTATATTTTACATACAGTGAAAACAGTGAGCATAGCCCCCCTACACACCTTATGTACACATACTATGGGTACCACTCACATATACACACGCATGCACGCACGCACGCACGCACGCACGCACGCACGCACGCACGCACACACACGCATGCACATTTTACAGTTATAAAGGACCAAACAATTACACCAATACACATGTCTGCAATGTACAACTCTACAGTATGTATGGTACATACACACACACAGACAGACACACAGTGATACACATAAGTATGTACCTCTTGTGCCAGAGTCTCCACTGGTCCAGCAGTTCTTGGTAACTACACAACACACACCGAAGAAGAGCAGAAAGGGAGGGAAGGAGGGAGGGAGGGAGGTAGGGAGAGGGAGGGAGGGTGACTGAGTGAGTGAAGGAGGGAACAGAGTCACCATGTCATCCTCCACCACCCCCAAATGTCACAAATGTCATCACGTCACCCTCCTGTATCCCCAAATGTCACAATGTCACCATGTCACCCACCACTTTGTCCATGCCAACACTCTGGGGTGCTTCCCAAAGTACGCCAGTGCCTGTCCTGTCACCAGACAAGCCGTTTGTACGTCACCAGTCTATGAGAACAGAGGACAGAGGCACATGTGTACATAGTGCATCGAAGTTGTGAATTCCCTCTTCCTTCATGAAACATACTTACTTAAATGAACGCTAACCACATAACCAGCTCATCACTATAACACCACAGCTCTAAGCTGATTGGCTGAAGGAGTGCACTACTTCCCTTTGTTGACCAGCAATACACTACACATTCTTCACACACACATCACACATCACACACTCCACCCCACCCCATCACATGTCACACAACACACACTCCACCCCACTCTATCACACATCACACACTCCACCCCACCCCATCACACATTGCACACTCCACCCCACCCCATCACACATCACACACTGTTCCCACTAACCTTGTCTACGTAGTTGGACAGCAGTTTGACGGCCTCCTCAGTTAACCCAGTCAAATACAGGCCATAAATATCGCCACTGTCAACCATCTTCTTCTTCATATTATCTATGAAGCGCATAAGCTGCAAACGGAGAAGGTACGTAGAGTGACAATACTCATGTTTGGATAAAGACGACCAGTTACCATGGATACCCACACTGAAAATATATGTTACCATGGATACCAACGTTACAATCATGTTGTAGTCTGGGAGCCAAACCATACATTTCTGAAAGAAGTTAAGGTCTGGAGCAACTCCTATAGCAAAGTTGTACAATCTGGGCAGAGTTAACACACACTTGTGGTGTTTAACGCAAGTGCACGCAAAATGGTGAATGACCCTGAATCGTGAACTGTTAGTGGCATCATCACACGTTCATTTGCTTCATTCTCCTCTCTCCAACAAAAACCAGTTTGGTACATAGCCTCACGGCTCCCCCACTGCTGCTGTAGTGTAAGAGCTGGTTCACAATATGGTCGGAAGCCTTGCAACCATATTGTGAACCAGCCTTAATACAGCAAGAGGATTGTATTCATTGCATTTGAGTGTATGTGTTATACATGAGGTTCACAAGCATTCTGCATTCTGATTGGAGTAGGGTTGATATACTGTCATTTGAACTGCATACCGCTGTATGTACCTACGTATTCATGACAGCATGATGACAGAACAGTCACATTCAATCCTTATACAATATGCAACTAGAACAGTTTCCCAAAACACAGGACAGCTGCCCCACACTGGATGCACACTCTCATGCTGAGACCCTTCAGGAGGAGGTGCAGAGAAAGGGACTAGGAAGGAGATTACACTTAATGGATGTACTGGTGGAGGCTTCCTACCCTTTAGTGAGGATTAGTCAGGACAGGCACTCACAAGCTGCTGGTTGAGGTACATGCAGGCAAAGGCCATTCTGTCCAATGGTAGCAATGCCTCATCCTCCTGGGGTGAGGGTGGGGGAGAATGGGTGAGGGTGAAGGGGAGGGGGTGAGGGTGAAGGGGTGAGGGTGGGGGAGAAGGGGTGAGGGTGAAGGGGTGAGGGTGGGGGAGAAGGGGTGAGGGTGAAGGGGAGGGGGTGAGGGTGAAGGGGAGGGGGTGAGGGTGAAGGGGAGGGGGTGAGGGTGGGGGTGGGGGTGAAGGGGTGAGGGTGGGAGTGGGGATGAAGGGGTGAGGGTGGGGGTGGGGGTGAAGGGGTGAGGGTGGGGGTGAAGGGGTGAGGGTGAGGGGAATGGGTGAGGGTGGAAGTGAAGGGATGAGGGTGAGGGTGGGGGTGAAGGGGTGAGGGTGAAGGGGTGAGGGTGGGGGTAATGGGTGAGGGTGGAAGTGAAGGGGTGAGGGTGGGGGTGAGAGGGGAGGTGGTAAGAGACAGAGAGAGGCAAGAGAAATTAGAGGGAAGATAAGGAGGAGTGTTTTGGAATACACACTGAAGGGTGCAATTGGTGTGGCAACAGACACAAAAGAAATAATGACAAGTGGAAGATGTCTACTCAAAAACAGCCAGGTCCTGCTCCACAGCAATGAGCACAACGTGCACACAATACCACTACAGCAGGGTACGTAGGCACAATAGATACACGTATGTAGGGATTACCAGCAGGCTTGAAAAGTCCCTCTTGCTGGTGAGGAAGGTGAACATGGCCCTGAGGTAGGGCTCCTTCAAGGAGTCCTTCAGGTCCCTGCATGTTCTCTGCCAGAGTGCATCTGCTTGTGTGTTGTAGCCAGCTAGCGCCAAGGCAGCCATATTGAGGGAGGTACCTTTTATGCACAAAGATGGAGAGCGTACAAACATACACACATACGTACGTACACTGTATACGTACGTATGTGCAATTAGCACAAGTTAGCGTATATGTAGACACAGACACATAGATGTACACATACATACAGACAGAGATAGAGATATAATGTATGTACATAGTTAAACTGACTCCTACAAACACAGTAGGGAGGGAAGTGGCTGTGAAAGGCAACTCACTCCTCTTCCTCTCGCCTTGCTGTGAGGTAATGGTGGCGCCATACTGCAGAGCAGTGATGGCAGACCTTGTGTGGCCCAAGAACACAGCCAGAGCGGCAGCTCTCTCGTGTCTCCCATTCATCTCCTCCCTACAGTGGCCAGTTCACAATACAAGAACACAGGATGTCTTAGAGGCTCACTGCAAAGTGCAATAGACTTGATATTGACTTAAAAGCCGAAACGAAGCAGGAAAAAACAGCAAAGGAAGTTTCAGTTGCAAGGGCCGAAGGTACAGTACATGTTAGGTGCAAATTGCAGCCCACTTGCCTTTTGAAGAAGTTCTCCAGTACACTCTCGTCCAGTGCTGCATCCCATCCACACATGTGTAGAGCCTGATCCCTGCACAGACACACAGACACACACACACACACACATACGTGCACACACACACACACACACACACACCACACACGCACACACACACACACACACACACACACACACACACACACACATGCACACTTACACACACACACCTTTCCATGTTGGTGAAAATGTTAACATCGGGAACTTCAGGCCCAATCCTTCCAATGTGCTTCTGCAGATGAGTGCACTGAGCCTGGCTGCAGGTGCCTTTGGGGCTGAATTCCCCAGCGAGAATGGAGTACACCCCGGGGATCGTTTTATGGTGGGGGCCCCCTACCCTAGTGAGCTGGTGATGCTCACTGGGAAGGCGTCCCTGGTCTATCAACTGGCGCTGCTGTGGGCGGAGTCAAGGAGCAGTGCTGGACGATGGAGCAGGTACAGTAGACCCCATACGTAAAAAACACCCTGAACTCAGAGGGGTTAGAGTACCTGTCTATTGTGGGAGGCTCTGTACTGACCTGAGAAACGTCATTACAGAGCTTACCATGATGTCTACATACACCAACCAGTCCTATAGACCTGGTGATTGCAGGCATGTGGAAGATGAAGAAGTGTGAGAGATATGCAATGTGTTTGGATTAAGGGGGGAAATGGCTTTTGTACAGGCATGACAGGACAGGGCCACTGTACAGTGACAGGTGTGACAGACAGGCCAACTTTACAATGACAAGTGTGACATGACAGGCCCGGTTGACAATAGTCCTCTTGTGATCCCACATATTTCTCTCTATGTGCAATGTGGTGTAGGATATTGCTGATCCAGTTCCATACTGCATGGAGCTTCTCATCCTTCTCCACCACTTGAGCATTCTTGGTTGCCTTGAACAGCAAGCAATGAAGGAGGGAAAGAGGAGAGAGAAGAGAGAGAAGGAGGGAGGGAGGAGGGAGGGAGGGAGGAGGGAGGGAGGGAGGAGGGAGGGAGGAGGGAGAAGGGAGAAGGGAGAAGGAAGGGAGGGAAGGAGGGAAGAGGGAAGAGGGAGAAGGGAGAAGGGGGGAGGGAGGAGGGAGGGAGGAGGGAGAGAGGAGGGAGGGAGGAGGGAGAGAGGAAGGAGGGAGGAGGGAGAGAGGAGGGAGGGAGGAGGGAGAGAGGAAGGAGGGAGGAGGGATGGAGGAGGGAGGGTAAATCAGCGTGCCATTTCATTCATGTTATACTTGTTTCGCTCACATCAAATCCATATCCACACATGACTCTGTCCCTCATCACCATGGAGATGTCCTTCTCCACCTTCACGTTTGTCAGTAGAAGATGGTCTGAGTTACCCTGGGCCAGGCAGTTCAGGGGTGACCATGCCTGGAGGGGTGCAGGCAGGTGGGAGGGGCAGGTGAGAGGGCAGGTTGGGAGAGGTGGGAGGGGCAAAGAGGGGCCTTAAAATAAATGAACATCCCCAGAAATTCCAAAATAATTTAACTACATACCTGTGCACACAGTACCTCTATCTAAAACTATCCCCTTCCTCCCTCAGCCTCTTCTGTGTATATCCTCCCTTTTCCCTTCTCTCTCTTCCTTCCTCCTTCCTCCCTCCCCCTTCCTCTCTCTTCCCTCCTCCCTTCTCCTTCTTCCCTCCTCCCTTCTCTCTCTTCCCTCCTCCCTTCTCTCTCTTCACTCCTCCCTTCCCTCTCTTCCCACCTCCCTTCTCTCTCTCCCCTCCTCCCTTCTCTCTCTTCCCTCCTTTCTTCTCCCTCTTCCCTCCTCCCTTCTCTCTCTTCCCTCCTCCCTTTTCTCTCCTCCCTCCTCCCTCCTCCCTCCTCCCTCCTCCCTTCTCTCTCTTCCCTCCTCCTTCCTCCCTCCTCTCTCTTCCCTCCTCCTTCCTCCCTCCTCTCTCTTCCCTCCTCTCTCTTCCCTCCTCCTTCCTCCCTCCTCTCTCTTCCCTCCTCTCTCTTCCCTCTTCCTTCCTCCTTCCTCCCTCCCTCTGTACATAGACAATACTAATCAGTTGACACCCAATGCACAGCCTGCTGTATGGAGTATACTAATCAGTTGACTCCCAATGCACAGCCTGCTGTATGGAGTACACACCAGAGGAACAGGATCCAGTACTTCAATTTCCCTGATGGTTTCTATGGTAACAAAAATGTAAACAGTCACCTTAGGTAGTGAAACCCCACAGCACACGCACATAAACTGTGGTAGAAACTAAAAACCAAAACTGCAAAGCAATAATATTCAGTGACAAACTGGCAGGGTGTAAAACAGATCATCTCATAACTGTACTCACCACACACACGCACACACACCACACACACAACACACACACACACACGACACCACACAACACCCCACCCACACTCGCACACACACCACACACACGGCAGCGACACACACACACACACCCCACACACCTGCACCTTGGGCAATCAGCAGTCGGTTATCCCATTTTGGATGCCAATTCATGCTGTAAATGACACTGGGAGTGGAACCTACACAGTAAAGATGAAACACTCACACCATTTACATCTGCTGAAGTACGTAAGGTGCACTGTACACTAGATAACTCTTGACATAATTGAGGTCATTGCTGCTTAAGGAAAACTGAAGGAGAGAGTATGTATGAGCGATGACACAGTCACTGGAGGAGTACAAAGAATCATACACCAGGACTTTTTGGTCAGTTGATCTGTATATACATCATCAGTTGAGGAAGATTTACGGATGAAAACGTTACTGGTTCGCAAACTCCAATGGCTGCATCATCCCTCACTAACCCTCTACCCTTAGCTAGTTCACACACCCTTCTCAGCCAGGAAACAGTTCCTTATTCTTAGACTGTTCATGAAGGACTCATCGGAGTACAGCTCAGAGTTGAAGGCCTCCTCTGTCCCCGAGGGGATGTTGATGAAACGGAGGAAGGGAGACTCTGAGGTGAGGACAGCAAGGCAGCTGGATCGGGTAGTGGACCACTCCAACTGGAGGAGGTTGCCCGGGTGACGGGAGAGGGAGAAGAGAGGGCGGGAAAAGTGCCGAGTGTCCCAGATACTGACCATGTGAGCATTGTGGTCCTGTGAGAGAGGAGTGGGGGGGGGGAGACAAATCTCAACCAAGGCAGCCACGGTTGTTTGTAAAAAGAAACACTTACACACCCACACCTACGTAAGAACACACCACCATACTCACACACACACACTCACAGAACACACACAACACACACATACTCACACACAAAAGTTTAAAGGTGAAGCTGCACAATACAGATTCTACACACATAATACATACTTATGTATGTACGTTGTAGAGAGCTAAATGGTACGCCCAGCATCAATAATGTAGGAGAAGAGGCTTGTTGCTACATTGTTCAATGTAGTCGATTATTTCATGAGCAAAGACGTACATTTTGTAAGCAGCTGACGAAGGATCCTTCATAGCCAAAACGTCCTGCATTCAGTTGTTGATTAATCTGCTACGTCTTTGCTCACGAAATAATCGACTTTGCACAGCATGTGGCTTACTTCAGAGAACGTGGCCAGACGGTAGGCTGAGAAAGGATCTGCTGAGATGCGGAAGCTGCCAAACTTCTGAGGTGCACTGGCCATAGCCGGCCTGTGGATCTGACCAGCATCTACATACGTAGAATGGCAATGCATTGGTCTAGTGTTAGCTTGGCATACACACATGCATGTACAACCTTGGATGGATGCACACATACACACACCACTCAAACACACACACACACACACACACACACACACACACACACACACACACACACACACACACACACACACACACACACACACACACACACACACACACACACACACACACACAGACACACACACACACACACACACACACACACACACACACACACACACACACACACAGACACACACACACACCTCTGATATCAAACACTTTGATGACCTTTCCCATTCCAGCTGCAATGCTTATGGGTTCCCATGGCAACCAGCACACTGAGCTCACACTCTCACTCATCCCTAGCAACAGTAGAACAGACAATGTTAACAAAAGGGGTGGGGGGTGGGGGCAGCATGTGCCACAGACCATTGTAGCCAGCCTCCAACACCAGGCTGTGTCTTCCCTGAGACAGACTGTCATCTGGCGGACCCACGGACACCTCACTGGAGGGAGCTCGGCTGTAGGAAGGAGACGGGGAGTGGATGGGGAGGGAGTGGGGAGCGGGGGAGTGGAGGGGGAGAGCTCACAGTGGGACAGCAGGGTGGGTGTCTGTGTTTGTTGTAGCCACATCAACCACAAACAGTGAGCTCTCACTGCGTGCACCACGGTCCAAACGGTAGCCCACGGCAAGCTAATCAGGGAAAGGCGGGGAGAGAGAGAGGAAGCAAGGTCAATGAAACAGTGCAAGGAATAGGCTAGCCGCAAGGACATGCACCCTCAGTGTAGCTTCTTTCACCACAGCATCACAAAATGACAAAGCTGTTAGCTCAGTTAATGCTCCATGACAACCATCAATAATGAACACAGAATTGCTGGATGTACACATCGCTGAACAGTAGAGAGGCTCACATACATAGTTGGGATGCGTCACACTCCACTCCAAGCAGCTACAGTGACGCTGGGCACGTGGATCTATACAGCACACGGACAGGGGATGGAGAGGAAGGTCACAGGCATCATAACAGGTTGCTCATGTGAGTTGTAAGTATATGTACATGCAGGATACACATCACTGCACATGAAGGAATAGACACCACATGCGAGGAACTACAGTATGTACTGCACACAAAGGAGCTGCCACCACCACACAAGAGGGAATGACTAGGCTACAAAATGGAGTGAGACAAGGACTTACTAAACACAACAGATTTGCTGACAGTGGATGGAGAGGCTGGGGAATACCTGGACAGTGAGGAAGGAGGGAGGGTGAGAGAGGGAGGTTGATAACGTAGGAAGTAAACAAAGAGAAGTGGGAAGAAGGGGAAAATGGGAGGGGAGGAGGAGGGAAGGGGAGGGGAGGGGAGGGGGACACAAAGGGAGATGGAGATGGAGGTGGAGTGGGAGGGGGAGAGGGAGGGGGAGAGGGAGGGGGAGGGAAGAATTAAGGAGTGTCATGTTCTCTGGTTCTGCTCACCTGATCAGCTGCACCTGGCCATTGGTGCTGTTGAGAGCAAAGGAGTAGGGGTTGTCAGGAGTGGGCTGCCAGGCAAGACACTGCGGACATGTTGTGAGGGGATAGGAGAACAGCTACACTACACTGAGGAAAGCCAAGGGTCCAGACCACATGCACACTACACACACTAGATACAGAACTGGTGGAACAAGTACTATGGTCTGGAGTGAGCCAAATTTAGGCATCAAGGAAGAGTGCAAAGTACACGTATATACTGACTACCTAAGCATACAGCTTTAGCTTTCAGAAACTGCATAATTATTATGTAATATGTTACAGTGTGCACCTCATCAAACTCTCCAAGTAGACACGTCATAGAAAGGGTTGAAGCAGACAGCAAAAGCACCCAACACCAAATCAGTTACATAGTGCAATTGTATGGTACCCGGGTATGAAAGTGAGTGAGCAGAGACATGACTAATGACATATGCACATAGCAATGACGTCACTGAGTGGTTGGACCAAGGGACTATGTAGGTCACATGATGTCACATGACATACCTGTGATCGAATTGAAAGACTAAACTCCTTACTGAGGTGTGTCAAACTGCCATAAGCTTGGTCTGAGAGAGAGAGGTCTGTGAAGGGAGTGCAGGGCCACAGCGATATAAGGTGATTGAAGGTTTAGCATCACACACACACACACACACACACACACACACACACACACACACACACACACACACACACACGCACGCACGCACACACACATGCACGCGCTTCATGTCTGGACTTGCGTAAAGAACAAGTGGAGGCAACACTTGCTCTCTAATAGAGACCACTGTATTCAATGTTGCCTGTCTACTGACTGCCAGACACTGCCACAGACTGACTGCGTAAACAACAGGCTTCACCAAGATACGTAGAAGAGACCACGCCACCCGAAAAAACAGACTCCCACAATAAACCACCACACATCCATTGAACATACGTACTATGCAAAAGGCAGTATAACATTGCCAATGTCATAGTACATGTCAATTACATTACATTGGCATCACATTTCAATGTACACACTGTGTCCTTTCTATTGTACGTAGGTGGTCCACACACAGTAAACACACACTGTAAACATACACAGTAAACATACACAGTAAACACACACAGTAAACATATTACAGTAAACATACACAGTAAACATACACAGTAAACACATACAGTAAACATACACAGTAAACATACACAGTAAACACATACGTACAGTAAACATACACAGTAAACATACACAAAGTACAGACACAATAATACAACAGCGTATTAATGAATGTGTCACACAAGCTGTTCAACTGTGAACACACCTGTAAGTCCAGCCACATAGTCAGCACTCTGCATTTGGAGAGTTGTGAGCGCAGTGAGTGTGCATGTGGGGGGGGGGGGGAGGAGTCCAGTAGCATACAACACTATGCATGCACTATTATAATAAAGTGTTCGAGCATCAAATACTTCATTTATACAGAGCAAGTAAATGTGGTAAATAAATACTCAACAGAAATGTATGCACAATAGGACTCGAACATGCATGATACGACTACTAGCTAACAGGGGGCAAGAGGACAGAGGGAGTGGACATCCTACGCAGTGCATGAACAATGAAATTGAAACCTTAAGTTCGTAGCGATACACCCTCAGGTCCTTTTCAAAGACAACAAAATCCTGCGCATGTTCTTGCAACGGAGACCATTTTACAACCGCCATTTTTCCTATAATGACTTCCTAAAGTTAAAACATCACGTGACTCATAATTAAATACATTACGTTACACACGTAAAAGGCCCTCCGCACAGCAAACAAACTGGTCTTGTCAGCAGCGCTTTCAGCCAGGGACCTGTATACGAACAAGCACACACAGAATAGGCATTATCAAGCATGCACACGTCCGCTGTATACATGAACTGCTTAGCCTAAGACCCTATTGAGCAAGACACCTTGTTCGTGCTACGGCTGGAGGATCATGGCTTAACTGACAGCTAGGGCAGGGGAGGTGAAAGCAATGCCTCTCCCTTCCTATACTTGAGCTAGTCAGAATCCGATATAGCACAACAAGCATTGTGTGACATACGTAGTGCCCATTTCATGCACCCCAACCAGTGGTGTGCTGACCAGCGGGTATGCACAGTGTCACCTGGTACAGTCAGTGGCACACACCACCATTGCCTCAGGCAAATGCTCTGCGCATTGCGTAGGTGGTTGTTTACAGTAGCAAAAGTTTAATAAGAGGTCCAGTATTCCCTTCCATCTCTCTCAAACCAACGATCACCCACAAGCACAGCTGTGCTATGTGATGTACACAGCAGAGCAAGCATGTGGTAGTAGATGCTGATACGCACCAAGAGTACTGTAGGCACGAGACACTCGTGATGTTACTGTTACATTGAATTAACAGCCATGCACTCCAGTGGGCGTGCCTACCTCCGTCCACTGAAGGGAACCCCGCCCATGCCTTGCAATGGCAACACTGCCTCCCAGTGGGGGTACTTAGCACACATAGAGTCAAGCTGCAGCGGGCTGCAGGGAGGGAGGTGGTGGAGAGGAAGAGGGACAGGCAATGGGGAAGGGGGGGGTAAAGTTATTTCCTAACAATTAAAGCTGTTGGCACACACGGATGGACAGTGTACAAACTTGAGAAGTACACTGTATCTTGTACCGTCTCACACACTAGCAGAAGAGCGGACAAGGGACACCAACACTTGTGTTGACACCCCATGGCCCACCTATACCCCACATACATAAGCCTACCTTCTCACCAGGGAGGGATAGGGGCAAGCAGTTAGCATTTACTCTATACTGCATTTAACATAGGACAGCCCCTAATCTGCAGGGAGTTTCCCTTACCTATGGGGTGCCCCTGGGGGCAGGCCTTCTCTAGTCGTCCAGACTTGCTGTCTACAAGTGGTAGGTCAGTTTCACACACAGCACACCTGGACTGTAAGTCGACCTCGGACACGCCAGCGGCTGATACCTCACTCATCACCTGAGAGGATGGGATACCAGGAGTACTAGGATGGGTAGTGTGTGTGTGTGTGTGTGTGTGTGTGTGTGTGTGTGTGTGTGTGTGTGTGTGTGTGCATGCATGTGTTGTGTGTGTGTGTTGTGTGTGTGTGTGTGTGTGTGTGTGTGTGTGTGTGTGTGTGTGTGTGTGTGTGTGTGTGTGTGTGTGTGTGTACATGTGTGTGTGTGAAGTCACATAGTCCACTCACCTCCTGGGCTGGAGTGATGTCTGTGGTCTCCTGAATTTGGAGCCATTTTGCCATCACACACAACACCCTCAGTGCTGCAAGGGAGGGCCACAAGAGAGGACAGTGGCACACCCACCATACTACAGTACACAAGGATAGAGCCATAGGTACAGAATGGGGTGAGGCTCTCTCACAGGCTAATGTACACAATCGTCTGCCTCAAAAGTAGAAACATACATACATACGTACAATGGCAATCTGTTACACCAAACACCAGTGACAGCGATTGAAACAAGGGCTCCACAATATATCTATCCAAGTGTGTAATGATGGAAACAATACAGTGTGCTTGTGCCAGTTTTGTGCCTATGCCTTTGGACTATGTATGTATGTATGTATGGCCCTTCATAAGGAGCACTGTGTGTTTAGCACGAGCTCCCCTAAAGGGGACCACTGTGTTCAATGTTGCCTGTCTACTGACTGTCAGACACTGCCACAGACTGACCGCCTTAACAACAGGCCTCTAGGATGGGTCCACCACCACGATCACCACCACACATATACATACACAGTAGTACAAATGCTGCGTAGCTCTATTTTTCACTCTAGATCTAAATTTAGTATGACTTGTAATTGATGATATGCATGAAATTATATTCATCATATACTGTACACTATCTCTATTGTGTCTCTCTCGATCTCTGCCTCACTGTCAGGATCCCTGTCGCTGTGTTTGTGCTGTTTCAGCCAGTCTTTGAGGCTACTTTGGATGTGGGTAACCGTGGTAACCCAGTCAGCCTTATCAACAATGTCTTCCTGTATTGCGAGCACAATGATGGGGTATTCACAGACCACTACAAGCACATACTGTAACATACACTGTGACACACACTGTGACACACATAAGGCACACACTGTGACACACAATGTGACACACATAAGACATACACTGTGACACACATAAGGCACACACTGTGACACACACTGTGACACACATAAGCACACAATGTGACACACACTGTGACACACATAAGACATACACTGTGACACACATAAGGCACACACTGTGACACACACTGTGACACACATAAGCACACAATGTGACACACACTGTGACACTCACTGACACACACAAGGTGTATACATATGTACAGTACAGCAACGGTGAGCCACCATTAGCAATTGCTAGCCATTGCAACAGACTACGACTGTGCGCATACTGTAGCTGTGCACAACAAAGGAGTGTGAGTTCTGTGCAGAGCATGCATCTTGTCTGGCCTTGACCAAGAGCTAGATGTGCTCAGCACTAGCTCCCTAGGGGAGACCAGGCAGTCAATATTGCCTGCGTTCTGACTGTCAGACACTCTCATTGACTGACAGCATCACCTACAGGCTCTCTGTCCAATGGCTTCTTGCCAAGCGACAGTGGTTCGTAGTACAGGAAGCATTGTGTACACTGTACAGCATTGACAAGTTATGAACACACAGACACACAGACACACACACACACACACACACACACACACACACACACACACACACACACACACACACACACACACACTGTCACACACTTGCTCACGCTCATGCATACGCATATGCACACACATCACACACTCACACCTTGCCACAAGCATAGGCAATCTGATGGAGCAGAGAGGCCATCTCTGGAGTCCTCTTTGAGTCCTCCAGAACTGACTGCAGGTGTGAGAGGACAGAGGGCTCCTCCTCCTCCAGTTCATCAGTGGCTGACCCCAGTAAGAGGTGGAGGGCATCCCAGACACTTGAAGCAGAAGCAGTAGCAGGTGAGAGGGGAGTTGTGGACCATGAGGGGCTGAGGTAGCTTCCTGGAGCTGGTGCACAGTGGAGGAAGGAGTGAAGGTGGAGTTGGAGGTGACATATAGAGATAAGGGGTGTTGTGTGCGCATGTACTATGTATGTATGTATGTACGTATGTATGTACGTATGTATGTACGTATGTACTTGTGCGAGTATATTTGTGTGTATTTGCATGTAGGCGTGAATCCATGTGAATGTGTGTGTGTGTGTGTGTGTGTGTGTGTGTGTGTGCGTATGTGTGTGTATGTGTGTGCACTCACTGCAAAAGTCCTTCTCCACATCAGAAGGAGTAAGAAGGCTTTGAAAATAAACCTAGGCAACACCACCACCAAACACCACATAATACATACATACATACGTGCATACAAACATTAGTGCACACATCAGTATTACAGACTGCAAACGTCCGCACACATTGCACATTAGCATGCAGCAAACTGCAATACACAACAGTAGCATACTGTACATTAAATCACACCCAATCTGCACCTCACTGCGTGTACACTGCCTGTGTTGGGGTACACACATACACATCTACACATACGCACCTCTGTTGTCACCTTCTCCAACCAGCCAAAGGCCTGCACACTGAAAATGACATGGAGAAAGAAAATGATGGAGAGATGAGGCAGTAGAATTATGATATAATGAAAATGATGACATGGTATTTGCTGGTGTTAACATAATGTGTTGCTGTATATTATACAGTATACAATACTTCCAGGAATGAAGGACACTCTTACGCAATACCTTTGCACATATGCACACATAATGTAAAATACAATGACATGAGAAATACACATGTACGCAGCTATGTATGTAACAGTCTGTCACACACACCCACCCCCCCCCATACACATGCCCACAACCACACAGTACCTGATAACAGTGGTAAAGTAAACCCCATTCCTGGATGCTGCAACTCCCCTGACCAAAGTCTTCGGAGGGTGGGGGGAGTGTTGTAGTAACACAACCTCACTCTGCAACACCGTGAGACCTCCGCCCCCAGCCGCAGGCGACCCTGCCCCCCAGGGATCAAACAGCTGAGCCGTCCCGTCCATACCAATACTGAGTGAATGCACACCACCCGCAGTATGCACCTGTGTGATACCTGGGGGGGGGGGGGACGGGACACTTCTATGTACACACATTACACAGGTACTGTATTTATGAATTGTGCATGTGTTTTTGTATGTACTGTATCACAGGCAGTCTGCATGATTCATAATTGAAATTGCTTTTAAAAACGTGCAAGGGCACCCCTATGTACAGTAAACAACGACAACAACAACTCCCTTTAACTGTACCTACAGTTAGAGTGAGGTGACTCAGGAGATAAGTTATAAGCAGAAATGCATACATGTATGATGTGTGAGTGGTTTTGTGTGTGTGTGTGTGTGTGTGTGTGTGTGTGCGCGTGTGTGTGTGTGTGTGTATGTGTGTGCGAGTGTGCGAGTGTGTGTGTGTGTGTGTGTGTGTGTGTGTGTGTGCGTGCGTGCATGTGTGTGTGTGTGTGCACGCACCTGCTATAGGCAAGTTATGCCCTCCAACAACGAAGGCCAACACCTCCAAGGAACGACAGCCAATGGTAGCCACCCCAACAGCAGTACCCTTGCTGAAGAGCAGCCTACTGCCGTCCTGACCATGGCCAGGGCACCACACCAAGTGGTGAATAGGGATCTCGTCTACTTCAGCGCTGCTGTCGGTGAGCTGTGTGGGGCAGACCACAACCTCCGCCGTGGGGCTGGTACTCATCAGGTGGAGGGAACCGTCCGAGCAGCCAATGGCTAACATGCACTCTAGACAGACAGACAGACAGATGGACAGACAGACAGACAGACAGACAGATGGACAGACAGATGTACAATACCTGAATAAGTGTGCATGGCTAGGTTGCATCACTGGTAGCTCTAAGTCACTAGAAATATTAAATAGTGTTAAAACACAACAACCGCATACAGTTATAGGCTATATTCCCATGGCTACCTACAGTAATAAATCTGCTACTACACACCTGTAGTGCACCACCTCACAGTAATACATACCCTTACTCTCCTGCACTGCTTCCTCTGTCCATGCCATACACAGAATTCTATGTGACAACAGTATGGGAACCTTCCCTCTGCATACCAACTGCTCACTGACACGAGTTGACAGACTGTCACTGGTGACAGTGAAATGTGACGTCATGTCAAACACACTGACGTGGCCCGACCTAGTGCCCACCGCTAGTCTTGCGTTGGTGTGGTTAGCCTCTCCGCTCTGCCATGCAAAGGCTGCAAGGGAGTATGGCATAAGGCATGCACCAACACATTCACACAAGTAGGAAAACAGAGACTAACACATGCACACCAACAGACACGTTACTGTACACACAACAGAACAAACACACACACACACACACACACACACACACACACACACACACACACACACACACACAAGTAAGCAACATTCTATAGGAAGTGTAATAGCATAAATGTATGTACATGTACAGTGTACATTACTGTAGAATACCATCTACATACCAACATTCACTGACATACATCAACAGATACTGATAGTTACAAATGGACACTGACAGAGACTGACAATAACAACACACATTGACAACATACATAGTACAAACACGATAGGAAGGGCCACTATCAATGAGCGACTCCAAGACAACAATTACACACTGCACGCATATGAAGTCCACAGCTTCAATTACAGTCAATAGTAAACTTCATTACATTGTTGAAGTTGGAGTTTCACTAAAGATGTGATCCCATCAAATGGGTGGAAGTGGAAAAAAATTGAGTTGCATTGCAGTTGTGTGTGGTATATCATAGGACACGTAGAACCTGCTACCACAGACTACTACTGCTGGAACGTGGCCCACTCCTCACCGGTCACTGCTGCGCAGTCCCTCTGGCTCATGTGAGCCCTTGACTGCTCACTCTGCAAATAAGCTTTCATTTTAATGTGAGCGGTTGAAGACAATGAATCAGGAGGCTTATCGAGTTGTTGAGCGGGACCTGCAGCTGGTGACTCCTGAAATGTGTGGGTGGGTCCAGGAGATTCCTCAGGATGGTGTACAGGTCCAGGGGACTCCTTGGAATGGTGGGGAGGACCAGAAGAGTCCTTGCTTGAATCACTTTGTTGTATTGCATGTGCTAGTAAGGCATCTGAAAAGCTGTGGACCTACGGTGAGGAAGAAGGTACTGTATGCATGAGAGTATCCATCTGCATTCCCATCACATCTCACATAGGGAGTGCTGGAGTACGCAAGTGATGTGAATATGTGTGGGGGTGGAAGCAGAGGAAGGAGAGGGGATGTGCTTGGAGAGAGGGAGACAGACACACACACGCACACACACACACATACACACACATACACACACACACAACACACACACACACACAATAATATATACACACAAACAACACACACACATGCACACACATGCACACACACACACACACACACACACACACACACACACACACACACACACACACAACACACACACAACACACACACACACACACACACACACACACACACACACACACACACACACACACACACACACACACACACACACACCATCTTCCATGCTTTCAGTCCAGTGAAGGGTGGCTCAAACAGGTACAAGTGACCCCGAGAGGTGAGACCGCAGAGAAGAAAGCCAGTGGCATTGTCCAGTGGGCACCATTCACACCCCACAAAGGTCCCAGCTCCATTGCTGTACAAGGGATCAAGGACCAAGGTTGTCATGCTGTGGGTGTTTTCTGTGTGCGTGCAGTGGAGAAGGGGAAGTGGTCTAAGGGTTACGCTGCAAAATAACCATTATGCCACAAATGTCCTACAGTGCCACCCAATAAAATGCACAAATGTGGTAGAGCAGTTTGCAATGTGGTTTTCATGAATGTCATATGACCACGGCTCACCTCTGAACTTTGGCCTCACTTTTGGGTGGTAGCCGTACCATACCTGAACAGCTCAGGTCCCCTACATACAGCACCAAGTGAGGCCAAAGCTCAGATGTGAGTCATGAGTCAAATGACCTTCACGACAATCATTGCAAGCCGCTGTAAATGCATAAACTGCGACTTGCGCTGAACCCGCTACAACTCCTTGTGCCAGTTTGACTACCTAGGAGAAGTGGCTTGGGGTGAACTGACCATCTCTGCATGTTTCCAGGCAGAAAGCGTCCACTCTCTTCTGTGGAAAAGAGCAGGACGGATCAGTCTTGGACCTGACGGTGGGCAGCTCTGCCACTGTGACAGTGAAGGACTCTGCTAGAGGAGGTTGCCTGGTGGTCCTTCCTCCATCACTAGCACTGGATAGAGGAGACGGTGTCTGGGAAAGGCTAAGGATGAATCACTTCTTCAAGAATACAAGCAAGTCAGTTCACAACTATTGCCCTCCGTACCCCTGGATTGAGAAGGAGGGGGAGAGTCCCTGTTGCAGCACTATATAGCTACTGTACAAAATGGCTTTCATGACCAAAATTAAACCCAAGTCTGAAAGTGAACGAGAACTAGGCAGAGAGCAAGTTCAGGGCGTCCCTACACACAAGTCCCGTGAACAGGCATAGACACAGGAGGTTACATACGTACTACAGTTACTGCTGCACAGAACCGTTCAACAATAACTAAACTCCTGGCACAGTGGCACTACCATATTAACTAAGACAAGGGCGATACCAGAACATAGATGAAATTGGAGGTGCATATCGCAACTCTTCCATCTCCTTTAGACCACTTCACGACGTCAACGCCGTCCGCAAGTTGGGAGAACTTCACTTTGGACATGGTGCGCGCGTAAATGAGTGCGCGTGGTGGGGAACTGGAGCCGCGGGGAAAATCCCTTTAAAATGAGGGCAAACAGTACTAGTCGTCTCGCTTGGGGCTCTGTGCCTCACCTGAGGGGCTACCACTTTGACAACCACATTGGGTCAACCCAATCACATGTGGCCAAGCGATCCACAGTCCATCAGTGTCATATTATATAACAGTTATAGCTATGACTGCAAGCCTATAGCTATCTACATGTGCAGCTAACCACGTGCACATGGACTGGGATTAGGTCAACAACCACATGGGTACCTTCTGAAGTATATAGCCAGGCGCATTGTCTAATTAAAGGTCTCCCCATGGCCAACTGGTTAAATATGATTCCAATCCATCCCAATCCATGTACTACGTATATACATTTGCTAAATGTACTTCCATGAAAAACATGCATGTGCTGCACGTATATACGTAATTATATTATACAATATTAGCTACACATTATTTCATGTACATGTATGGAAGCAGGTATCTAATAATTATATGTAGGGTACATGTGAAGTAATCTAATTAATATAGCTATCTGTATTGATCACATGCATATGAGTACATGCGTATACGTAGAATAATATGTAATTATAAAATGACAGGTACATACAAGTTTATAATTAATTGAATGACAAATGATTTCCCATATTACTGCAGTAATGAACAAAAAATATGTAGCACACGCCAATAGCTATAATAATAGTAACAAGGTAGATGATGCGACTGTTACGTTTAATAAAAAGCAGCACGTGTGTCGAATCACACTGCTGTCATTACACTTCAGTTTCCTCGTCACCCGAGGCATCTCTGATAGTACTGGTGGAGCTGTGTGCGGTGAGCGTCACTCCATGGTCAGGAGCATTCTGTTCAGCATCATCTGTGAATGACATGATCTGAGGTGATAAAGGGACTTTCAAATGGATTCCTCCGTTTTCAGCTGGAACTGATTTCTTCCGTGTCTCAGGTTTGGTGGTCAAATAGCAGGCAGAACCCATGGATGCCAAGGTACAATTTACTGCATCAGCGTCAAATTCCTCAGTTCGGCTTAGGAACACATCATCTTCAGAAAAGTCACTGATGGTTTCTTCAATGTGATATGGCACATTGTCGTCGTCTATCTCGGACAGTGTTATATACGCATTCGGCCGAAGGGTCATTAGCAAACTGTCCAGATGGGACTTCAACTGCTTGAAAGTGGGTCGCTCTCCTGGCTGCATTTGCCAACAGTTCATCATCATGCGATAGCTGCGCAAACAGACACACAGACAGATACATGGATATATGGCATATAGCAGCTCACATACAGTACGTACATACAGGAAATCCAGCACAATTACTAGCATGGCCTTCAGCACAATGTGGACACATGGATATAAGTATGGCAGCTGAGTGTATGCAATGATCAGGGCCTAACAGTGGTATAGATCACAGAATTAAAGATTGACTAACGAGTAACAAATGCATCATTGCTCCTAAGGCCATTATAAACTACACTGATCTATCAGCCATGATGGTGGAGGCAGGGTGGGGTGGGGTGGGGCGGGGCTGCCTTGCTTACACTGGCTCAGAGCAGTTGCCTGGCCTTGCCATTCGATACCCCTTGCACAGGCTTGGTAAGAGCTCCTTGTTGGGTGTAGTGGCATACGGGAAGCCTCCTGAAATGGGTAAGGAAGGAGGAGGCATATAGGGTCAAACATTACCAATCACACACATGCGTGCGCACACACACACACACACACACACACACACACACACACACACAGAGCACACGCACACACACACACAGAGCACACGCACACACACCCATTACACCTACCCACCGACACCTGCCCAAACACACACACACACACACACACACACACACACACACACACACACACACACACCAAGGGTGCAAATCTCCCAGATGGTGACACCATAAGCCCAGCTGCAATGGGAGCAAAGAAAGAACACAGCCAGTCCAACATCACTACATAGTGCACATGTCATGTACAGATTCCCTCCCCCAACGGAGAGCAAAATACCGAAGTAAACACCAACAGGTCTCTACAAGACACTCTGCATTTACTGCATACTTCAGTACAATGCTTCATAATGACATGGTGTGACACTAGGAGACATCAAGCCCAATTCAGTAGATGTCCAGTGCTTGTAGTAAGGCGTCTTCCAAGAAAACATCCCAAAAATCAGCAAACTTTTTTTGGTATTGTTTCGGTGATTACAACAATTAGTTGAATTGATGGTGCAATGAACAACGCAATTACCAGTATCTGTGTGGGTACAATTAGCAGCAATAAATCATGATGCCAATCTAAGTGCACTGGAACAACACACATTAGCTACATAATGTGTGTTGGAGCACCATGTAATAAGGGTCATTTGTTTTCACTTACACATCAGATTTTTCTGTAAAGATTCGTTCAGAAATGGCTTCCGGAGACATCCACCGGAGGGGTAGCTTACTCTGCGGAGAACAGACGTATATGTCTGATTCTCTGGACAGGCCAAAATCAGAGATCTTCAAGATCTTGCTTCGATCAACAAGGACATTTCGGCAGGCAAGATCTCGATGGACAATGCCGAGAGAAGCAAGGTACTCCTGCACAGGGTTACAAGAAAGTTGACATGTCAGTTGAGTACAGGATGTGACTAACAAAGGGCATGGTTGCAAGGTTGCTACACACGTACACACACACACACACACACACACACACACACACACACACACACACACACACACACACACACACGTACCATCCCACTTGCGATCTGGTAGGCGAACATCATTAGGTTCATAGCATCCAGTTCCCCCAGATTTACATACAGGTCTTGCAGTTCAGGTCCAATGTACAGTGGATTGGTAGCAACGCTAGAAGCACATCTATCTACCACTGGAGTGGGTTCTGCGCATTTGCTTGCATCCATCTGATGTCTTTCAGGTGTGGGGGATGGGATTCGTCGGGACTGACTAACAGGTTGTAGGCTGGATGTGTTGAGCGTGACTGGCTCCTGTGGGGGAGATGGTAAAGGGGAAGGTGGTTGTGATCATAAACTTCCCAGGATGAAAAAACTTGCAACAACAGATGTACGTATGCAGTGTTTGTGTGTGTGTGGGGGGGGGGGGGGGGGCATACCATATAAGGTAAAGCTCTACCCTGCTCCAACTGCCCATCGCTCAAATAGCCATTGTTCTCGTCATACTCCTGACTACCCTGTGAGGGGATGAATGGTAGATTGAAGCGAATGCGTGGCATTGTGCACACACCCAGCTACAGTGAAACCTGGCTAAGACAGCCACCTGTGGGCCAGTTCTAACTGCCCTTTATAGACAGGTGGCTGCTCTACAGAGGTACGTAGATTGCTATGTTTTAGTGCTATTTGGGACCAGGGAGGCTGGCTGTTCTAGAGAGGTGGCTGCATAACTCAGTGACTCTCTTTAACAGGTTCCACTGTATTGTAAGAACCGCCGACTTTCAATGCTGGGACTCATTCAACAGGCTACAGTGGAACCTGTCTAAGATAGCCACCTGTGGGCCAGTCACGATTGGCCTTTATAGAGAGGTGGCTGCATTACAGAGGTAGACTGCAATGCTTTAGTGCTAATTGGGGCCAGAGAGGCTGGCTGAGCTAGGTGGCTGCCTAACACAGCAACCATCTTAGAAAGATTTCACTGTATTACCTACATACAGAGGCAGTGTCTCTTGAAGATTTAAGCTAATCATCTATTTCCTCAAGTACAGACCATGAAACATGACTTCAAATAAACACAAAGTAAGAGCAGTTTCCCTAGATGCCCCCCTGATATCATTTGCTTAGTACACTCGCTTTTGATGTTAATTCCAAGAACACTGTTCTAATGTGTAATAATGTATGAATGACATACACTTCTGTTCAGGAAATGCCTTTGTGCATGGTAGAGATAAGATAAAACTGCTCAAAGCTGGGTAATGACTTAATCTGATCGTGTGAACTATCCATTGGGCAGGTTCCAAAAGGCACACACACACACACACACACACACACACGACAGACACAGAGGAAGAAATCACTCTGCAGTGACAATGTCACTGGAATTCTTGTCACTGAAACAGACAACACACAAAACTATCTCTTTGGCAAACATGTTGAACCACAGTGGCAGTACAGTGTAAAAACTGCAAACTTCCGTGGAAGAAAGAAACAACAAGGCATGTATATGCAGATAATGTACCTTATGGCTTACTTTAACTGGGATTAATTTTTGTGAAATTAGTGAGTAGCGCTAAAATTGCTAAACTGCACCCACAAATTTTTTGTTCGGCCAAAAAATTGTATACACAAAAAGTTGTAAAGCACTAAAATGTGTACGTATGTGAAAAACCTGGACTTTTCAAAATGCTAAATCCAGTTGTCACTATAAATAGTCTATAAATAGTAGCCTCAGGCTACAGCACTGTTCAGTTCAGTTATAAAAGGAAGCTTTACTGTAGTCAAGGGGTTCTTCAATCAAATAAACACTATCATACCCACATGTATAATTATACAAACTATACAAACTAAATAATTTTATAGGAAGGCTTACAACAACGCATAGTCATTAACAGTTGTGACAAGATAAGCTGATGTCAGCACTTACAGGATATTGTGTGGTCTCCTGAATAAGCAGGCCAGGGCCAGGGGAGTGGGAGGGAGGAGGGGAGGGATGGAGGAGGGATGGGGTCAGACAAGGTTAACACAAGTGTGATAGGTCAACAGCACAGATGAATATCATTAATCAAATCTGGATGAAGGAATCCCCCACATTGTCAGTAATTCATGCCAGTCACAACAAAAGAGACCATCTACTGTAACACTAGCTTGTGGTCTTGACTGGTGAAACAGCTTGTTCAACTCGATGACAGGTGTCTACTGACAGGTGATCAGCTCTGTGGACCTTACCAGTGGCTGCTGCATTGCCCTCCTTATTTCTCTGCGCTTTTGAGTCTAAGAGATTGTCAGGAGGAGGGAGGAGGAGGGAGAGGAGGAGGAGTGAGAGAGGGAAGAGTGATGGGGGGGAGGGGGATAGAGAGGAAGAGACAGCAATGAGGAGGAGGCAACACATGTTCAACCCGAGCCTATAATAGCAGAAACAGCAAACCTATGTGGGAGCGAACAACCTACCACCTGTCATGAGTACAAAGTGCCACAGATAGCAACTTGAAAGTTTATGCCCAGTCACATGGAGGGACAGGGAGGGGCACAAACAGTGTGCACAAGGAGGTCAAGGAGGTGGGACTAGTGCAGGAGGAATGCTGCCAAGTTGTCTGACACAAAGCACTTGTAACTATCACAATTGATGCAAGAAGCATGCAGTGGAGTAGGATAGGACGCACAAGGGTGTCTCACACACACGAATTGATAAAAGACTGTCCTTCCAGATGTTAAAGGCGGACATCTAAGCAAGTTTAAATCTGTCATTAGCCATATGTGTAAGTATTTAACACCGTAACTATCAGTGAGACCTGGAATCGTGTACACACCTGGTTCAATTCCTCCATATCACATGTACATACACGATACCACAAGTGTGTGTTTATTATGCCTCAGGAGTGTGCATAACATAGTAGAGGCTCACTGCTATGTATGTTCGTTTGAGAAGACCAAAATAATCGTGAGCCTATGCTTCATGTACATGAGTAGCAGAATCACTCAATCAACTGATTGCAAGAATTGTCGGTCTTGTACGCCTTTGTCAGCTGCATACAAACTGAGTGCAGTTCCACACACAAGCCGCTCCTTGCTATGCACTACACCCACCATTCACCAACTGCAGTTTAGTACATATGCAGCTGACAAAGGCCTAAAAAACATTCTGCTATCAGTTGATTGACTGATTCTGCTAGGTATGCAGCTGCCCACAATTATTTTATCATTTAAAACAAATTAAAAAGTTTAGTGCACAATGCCACAGGTCTGTGCATGCATCATACACAACACAAACAACATGTGCTTCCATGCTATGTACGTATGTACGTACATAACACGACCACCTCTCACCAGCTTCCTGTTCTCTCTGAGGTAGTCCAGAAGACTGCCGTATGGCACGTACTCCAGGAGTAAAGCATATGGGCTCTGCGCACTGACACACCCCACCATCTTCACAATGTGGACGTTGTCACCTTGTGCCACCTTCTTCATCATGCTAATCTCATTGAGAAAACTTTGTAGTGTTTCACCAGGGGCATTGGCTAAAGGGGCAGGGAAGAGGTGGAAGTGAGTGAGGGGTGAGGGCATGAGGGGAGAGGGGAACTGGAGAGGGTGTGAGGGGGTGGGGAGTGGGGTCCGGTAGGATGAGAAACTGAAGTTTATCATCAGTAGGGAGCAATGACAACAAAACTTGCAAGAAGAAATGAAGGTCTTTTGGAGTACTTTGTGAAACTCAGTCTACTGATAATTGAGGAAGCAGACTTTGGCACCTCCACTGGTGTTGGTGTTGAGTGCCAGGTACATAGTGTGGGTACAGTGTGTGCAGAATGAAAGAGTATTTCAATTACAGTATGTACCACTGACTCCCGCACTCCTCCAGAATGTATAGGCTAACAGTTAGGAATTTCAGAGGAAAAACACATCAGTTTCCTACAACTTGATTCTTAGAAACCATGATTTCATTGCATAGCACAAAAACATTGGTCTGGTGTGTCCAGCCATTCGCCTGTCTAGCTTCTTCAGTTTCACACCTGACAGTCTAGGAACATTGGACTGACACACTGCCATAGCAGACAACACGGCTCCTTCATGTACGTACATATGTATGTGCACACACTAGTGCATATGAGTTCTATATTAAGGGCAATCGATTCTTGAGAATAACACGTATCAGAGCAACGAAACACCAGCCAGAACATTGTTCTCTTCGTGTTTCACTTGAGAATCATTTAGCCTTATCTGTAGGCATGTACGTAACAGCAACAATCCTCTACCACAGCATTATATATACATATCTATATAAACAAAGCATGCATTGTACTATGGTCATAATTATGTATGAGAGTACCTGCTATGCTATAATATAATAATGATATATACAGTAAACAATAACGTACCACCAGGAATTTAGTTATGTAAACAATACCGCAGAGACACGTGTGACCAGACTCATTAGCTATACAGAGAGCTATGTATGGGGGTGTGGGGGTGCCCCAAGTGCAACCTGCGGGTTTATATAGTGATAATTAATATCCTTTGTGCACATGACCTGTCTTTTAACTTTAGAGGAAGCTAGGTGGTTCAAGGTGTTCACCTTTGTAAGGAGAGCTTAGCTGATAGAATCACTGTCAGGTGTATTATACATATGTACACACTATTAAGCAAGTGATTGGTTAGTACAGCTACCAGAGACCAAGTCATCCAGACTCCCAAGCAATTGGGCTCTGGTAGACATCCTGTGCTCTGCTGTGGAGCTGAAACCAAATGAATGGCAGTTAGATGCGAGACTACAAAGAAAACGTTCAAAAACGGAAACTTACTGTTTACTAGTTCATATACGTATAGAATACACCACTTCCATTTCATTGTTTCAAATGGCAAATTGGGACATACCTACGGTACAGTATGTATTACATAATCTCTAGCCATTCTTACTCAATTGGGCTTACATTTGAGCAGTTTCACCGCCACTGTGCAAGGTGATGGCGACTTGTCCAAGGAGGACATGGCCTCCAAATACCTTCTTGCTTTCACGCAATCCACCTCCTCTGTAATGTGTGCTCGGTACACTTCCCCAAAGCTCCCCTCACCCAGCTTTTCCTTCATATAGACGTGATTTGGGTCAACTTCCCATTCATCGCTGGATGAAGTAGATTCTCTTGACCTGTGGAGGACAACGAGTGTCCTCTCCTCCATTTTCTGCTGTGGCTGAGGACGTGGCAGAGAGAAACAAGAAGGGGAAATGGAGAGGGACATGAGGAGGAGGGCAGGGGAACAGAGGGATGGGAGGGAAGGGTAGCAGAGCAGAAGGGGAGAGGTACATACATACAGTAGGTATTAAGTGAGTGGGGGAGTGGTTGTGTATGAATCCAGTGCATCTTCCTATAACCACATCTTCTCATACGTATGGCATCCCACCACACCCAACACACTAGTCTTGTACTCAGACTGTTTGCGATAATTAGTGAGGGTGGGAAGGTCTTTTTGCTGCTGCAATTATCACGGACGGCCTGGGAATGAGGCTATCCTTCTATGTATAATTATGCACACTGTACCTTGACAACCACTGTTTCTCTCCTCTTGCAACAGCAAAGCCCAATGATTCCAACAGTGACAAAAGCGATCAACAGCAGACCCCCAACAGCAGCTGCAATACTAATCAGATATGGCTCTATACCTGCATTGAGAACAACATGAAGGGATGGATGTTCACATTCTGCTAACTACAAAGTCAAGGCTCTGGTACATGCAAATGTAGACCAGTGCTGTACATACAGTACACCACACATTGAGGAGATACTCATTGATACTGCACTCACTTTGATGGACGGCACCAGGGCTGGGTGCCCGGGCAACAGTGTTAACTTCACCATCAACTTTCCACTGTGATACTGCACGCACCTGAGGTTGGAAGTGGGGACAGCAAGCTGTTAACTACCCCACACTGCACACACACACACACACACTAAGCAACCACACAGCCTTACAGAGAAGTTGTAGTAGTCTTCCCCTTCCACATAGGAAAACTCAGCAGCATGCACCACAATTGCCGTCAGATTGTCAGCATAAACAGTATCCTGGACAAAATAAAAATATGTAGCCATAAATAGCATTATTAATGGACTTTGAATGAAGAGTAATTATTACAGTATCAATTATGGTGTAAGTGAGAATATTCCGCACCTTAGCATCCACTGTTCCACTATAAAGCGTTTCAATCTTGGGAGTAGAAATGACAATTACATATCGGCAAATCTTCCCATATGGTTTCGCTGGAGCAATCCAGGATAGGTTGGCAGTGACCATATCATTGCCCTTGGCTTGGCTAAAGTCAACCACAACTGAGAGGTTTTTCACAGGTGATGGTGGGACAGCTAATGATGAGTGCAAAAGGTAAGGGAGATAGGAGAGGCAGACGTCAGCTACGTATTTGAACAGCTGCTATACACAGCAACATCTTGCAGCAACCAAGTATATTATGTATGTACGCTTATGAGACTTATGTACCATGAAGGGGAAACTTTTGTGTGCTAGTGACATCAGGAGGGGGAACGTCCTCATACCTGGAAGTGAACACCATCTGCAAGGGGAAAATGCAGCAAATACAAATAACCAGCAAATTGCTTCCAAAGTCAGCACCTTTACACTTATAATCTACATACTGTAAATTGGTACATGTCATTGTTCTCCAGTGGTGGGAGGCCTTGGAATTGGAGGAAATACACAGCTTGGGAGGGCTGAAATAGGAGCAAATTTGACCAAGTCGTTAAACAGTAAGCTGTAAACAACCATTCATACGTACATCCATACACAATCATCAGTTCCAATTCATACTGCAACTACAAATCAATGTGATGTCAGTTACAGATGAGTGGAAAAGGACACATGGATGAAGCAGTGCTAACATATTATAGATCATGAACACAGTAAACTTACAGTGATGTTGTACACAATTGTGTGATAAGGTGCATGCATGCTGTTGGGTATTCTGCCAAAGACAGATTTGTAAACTGCAAGGGAACTCCAGTGGCTGGTCACATTGAAGGTGTAGGTAACATTGAAAAGACCAGTGAATGGATCAGGTAATGCTGCATATGTAATGTCCCCCTGTAATTTGGCGTAGTCGGGCACTGCAGAGACAAAGAGATATGTACATGCTCCTTCGGAGGCAGATACGTAGCTACATGCGATGAACTTGGTACAAACGTCTGAGTGAAATGTAAATAGCAGGAAATAAGTAATGGTATAGGATGTTTTGGTTGCCAGGCCTAAGTCAACTGTAAATATGCGTAGACTTGACTTTAGGCCCTCACAGTTGAAACTCCCTATGTCATTGCTTGCTGCTATGTGCATATGCTCCTGTGCAAAAGTCCGCACCAAGTCTAGGAAATGTAGACTATGTGCTCTATGTACACTATTTGAATGACTTTCTGTTATAGGACACGTGTAGCAAAACTGGTGGAGCAGTTGTACTCACTTGACACATGCACTGCCTTCCAGTTGGCCACTGGATAAATGAAGTCCTTGGTAGCAGATCTATTCCTCTGAGGCAATGCATACACCTGTGTGTGAGTGGAGCAGAACTGAGCAAACACACTGGCAGCAAGGATGTGATGTACAACAGTTGCACACTTACACCAACTAAATAATCACCACCATCCTTCCACAATGGAAAGAACTTCTCAACTTCTTCTGTTCCTCGAATGACCAAACTAAGGCTCTCCTACCAACAGAGATCAGAGCAACATTGAACATAACTCAAACACAGATACCTCCAACGGCCCATAGCCGCAACAAAGCAGCTACTCACCTTGTCAGCAAAAGCAACATCATTGAAGACAGTAAAGGTACTGTTCAGCCTACTGGGGCAATCATATATGACTGGATTGAGGATAGTCTGCACCCTGTACCCTGTAACATACTTGTGGTCTGGGGGAACACACAAGCACTGTATTACATACATACAAGATAAAGATTGCCTTGAGAAGTTGCACACACACGCCCGCACACACACACACACACGTACACACACACACACACACACACACACACACACACACACACACACACACACACACACACACACACACACACACACACACACACACACACACACACACACACACACACACACACACACACACACACACACACACATCACTGTTAGCACTTGAATCAAGAGACACAGTCTGTTGCCCATAGCAATTTCATATGAGAGCTGTTGATTCCTACATTTATCGGCACTTCAGCATACCACCTACCTGGGCTGAGATCATCACTGGTTATTTCCAATCTTAGTTCGCCTGTAGAGTAGTCAAAGCCCAGTTTTGTAGTTATGCTGTCTGGTGGAATAGGGGCCCAACTTCCTGCATACGTGCATGCAAGCACACACAGGATTAAGAGACTGGGTATGTGCATCACACTATAGCCCTAAAGGGTGTCTACGTATAGGCATACACTCCAACCAGTCACATCTCACCATAGAAGCACTGAGGTTGCATTGTGGTAAACGGACCCCTGCCATGTTTGTTGACCAATGCATAGGACAAGTGTACATCCTCTCTGCATTGCAGCTCCCTAATGGCCAGCATGTTTGACCCAATGCGGTACAGTGGACCCACTTGCTCAGGAAGGAGAAGGAAGGGAAGGTGCTACAGAGGGTTAGAAGAAATGCTTTAGAGAATAGTGGCAACTGGTATAGTTTCAATGCAACTGTCTATGTACCTGTGAAATGTATTGTTCGACAGTCTGTCCACCTTCGCTGTAGGTCACCTTCCATATCAGTCCATAGGCCAGCTCCAAGGGCAGAGTGGAGTTGTGTGGATGAGGAGGAGGTGGAGGGACATAGCTTATCTGGAACTCCATCACTCCGTCCATCTTCAAGGTCACATTGGAGGTGTAATCCAAGCTTAGTTCAAGAGTACCTTGGTAGGCCACAGCTGGGGTGCAGAATGGATCACGAAAAGCATATGACTGCATATTGTTTGTGCATGTGACATGATGGGCACTGTAGACAGTAGACCTATGCTCCATACCATTGTCACTAGACTGTGAAGGAAAGCTGCTCTCCACCAATTGGCAGTATTGAGGACAGGTCTCTGAGTGACACTGTTGGATGCAGCCACTGTCGACATCGGGAGGAAAGGCTCGGTCACAGATTCCACCCTTCAGTGAGAAGAGAAATGTATGTACGTAGATTGGATGACACACAACATCTGACAGCAACACAGCTCGATGAGCAAGCACTAAATCACAACGCCCAGCTTACAGTCACTGAGCAGAAGTCACTACAAGTTGTGTTGGGATCCGAGACCAGGTTGGCAATAGTGTCATTGGGATAAAACACCGCCTCCACCCCCAAGGCAAAGAGACAAGCAGAGAAACACACATGGCCCTACAGTGGACAGTGGGAGAGAAAACTCGTATCGTACAGCCGCCTCGCAGGAAGCTGACTCTGTGATGTGTGCAGCCGCGTTGCCTTACCGCCTTCCACTTGTCACTGCAGGCTGGCTCTCTGTAAAGATCCTCTGCGAAAAGCGTCACGTTTCCTTCGCGACTTCCTCCAGTGACCTACGTACAAAGAGAGTGGATGGAAGGTGTATACCTGTTCACTTTGCACGCCGTGTACTAGGAGGGAGGGGAGTCGAGTATTAAAGCACCAACTAACGATACGCTTACGCTTTGTACACTCAATATATAGATCCTATATCCCTTATGGCTAGCTAGGGAAGTTGAAAGCCCAACATTCCAATCCACTCAGTCTTACGTTCGAGTAGCAGAAGCTGTAGCATCGTTCCACCGCGATCAGGTCCTCCGTGAGGGCACCGAACAGCTTGTGTCCCGTTCCTGGGGTGCTGTCATCGCAGCTAGAAGGGTTGTTGCACTGGGAAAGATTCTGGTAGAGGCAATGAATCGGAATGAGCTCTTCTCTAGTTAGCCCCGTTACTGGGTCGCAGTTGAACCTGCAGTTCATGCCTGACGCTTCGGCCACGAGGACAGCCAGTAGGAGAAAGCTTAAACAGCCCATTTCGAGGATTTCACATTAAGCACTCGAGAGGGAACTGGTCTGCTTAATAACCGCGGTCGAAATTTCCATACGTATCTCAGATGACAAAATGTCCGGCAAAACGCAAGCAGGTGATCTCATGATCACTGCAGCTCCCGGCGTCACGAAGACGAGACACACTCCTTAGCTATTTATCTGTATTCTTATTTTAGTGGCATGTCTCAGCACGCATGGCTAGCTACATGAGAATGCAATGGCCCATGCAAAGGTTCTTCCTGTGCACCAGTGTGCTGACAATCAGCATAATAATATTATATATAAGATACTCTAACCCCACGGTTGGAGAATCTACTGTTAAATTCAGCAGACACAGTACTTACAGAGCACTGACCCATCACTATCAAGCTATACATCACAGGGCTGACTAAAGGGTTATACTATTATAGACAAAACAGTGCTCAATGTAACATCAAGAATACTCTTGGTGACATGCTATGAAGTGCTGCAAAATCAGTGTATTTGCTGAGAGCTCAAAACAGTGGCCCATAAAATGTGATCTGTTAACGTTGTCATGACAGCATGGCAGCCTGGCTACACAAAATGTGAACTGTTAACTGATCTGTTCGCAGCCTGGCTACACAAAATGTGATCTATTAACGTTGTCATGACAGCATGGCAGCCTGGCTATACAAAATGTGATCTGTTAACTGATCTGTTCGCGGCCTGGCTACACAAAATGTGATCTCTTAACGTTGTCATGACAGCATGGCAGTTGGCCTGGCTACACACAGTTGACTATGTATACACATTGCACTCGAACAACTACGTATAGGATGGCATAACGTATCTTATGTGGCTTGGTACATTACAAATTCCCATTCTGCATGATGCAAACATGTATCAATACTCAATACATACACAAGCCTATCTCAATGACAAAACTATTACTATTATATAGTTTTAATATTACAGTAAAACCTGTCTAAGACAGCTAGCCGTCATGTGGGCCAGTTGCAACTGACCTTTATAGAGAGGTGGCTGCTCTACAGAGGTATTATTATATAACTATTGTAATGTTGTTACAGAAGTGCTATTAGGGGCAAGGGAGGCTGGCCATTGTATATAGAGAGGTCACTGCCTATAGCACAGCGACCGTTTTAGACAGTTTCCACTGTATAGTATGACAAACTGGAGCTAGGGAACAGCTTGAGAGCTGAAGTGCAAGAATCCATGACACTTGATAAAGTTGGACTTGTACTGTATGCATGCGGCGATAGTATACATGTAAATATACGTATACTTGAACAAGCCCACTAGCTGGTCACCTATGTATTGAATTGCACTATTGGGCTGTGTAGCGACATGGTTCACATGTGCACAGTTAACATAACAACACAGCCTGACCGTGCAGCTGGTGAGTCATGCTACATTCGACAATGCACAAGGACACCCTGTCCTAGTAGGAAAGAGCAGTTTGACACTATAGCACGTAACTCTGACATTCCTCACATTTCGTGGCATAGCTATGTACACAGCTAGTGCAACCATGGTAATGCGGCCCCAAACATACC
This sequence comes from Ianthella basta, assembly GCA_964019415.1. NCBI lineage: Eukaryota > Metazoa > Porifera > Demospongiae > Verongiida > Ianthellidae > Ianthella > Ianthella basta. The sequence continues at coordinate 2,521,500 of OZ025880.1, forward strand.
AACAGAGGTAGATTTCAACACTTTATATGCTATTTGAGGCCAGGGGAGCTGGCTGCTTTATATAGGGAGGTGGCTGCCTGACACAGTGACCATTAACATTTTCGATTCGATATTATAGGTTCCACTGTACTTTGTGAACATGTGTAGTGGAAGTAGAGGAGAGGGGCTGGCCATGTGAGACAAGAGAAAGTGCTACTGTCCAAACAGGACACTACAACACACACATATGCATTTAGCATATACATGCAATACATAGCTGCGGCCAAATAATTGTTTTAACTTACCATATATGGCAACAGGCCATCAGCCTGGCTACAAGCAACACAGCTGATTATGAGAACACTGTACATACAGATTGTGGTGGCTTGTACAATTACTGGGCTATATGCTGCGAAATGCATATGCATACACAAATTCTACAAATCTGTCATCATCATAAATTTGACCAATACACAGAACATGCAGCTTGAATGGGTGGAAGCTAGCTATATACGTAGCAGGAGATTAGATTATTAGACTGTGACATGTGGAAACCATTCAGAGTGCATTAATGTAATTAACAAACCACAGAGTGCACACTGGTGGTCAATGGCCATATACACTGAAACTAGTTGATGTTATGAAATTACATGCAGCTCTGTGAATATAGGGACAGTAAAGAGAGGGAAATTAATCACACATGCAGCTGAGAATCGACCTATGCGCCTTTACACAAGACAAGAGAGTGCAGATGGTTACCATTATTAACAGTCACCTAGGTTTTTAGGGGCTGCCGCAGGCAGCCCCTATATTGTTTTCAAATTGACGTTTTCATATGGCTTCATGTTACGGATATATATATATATATATATAATACGCCAACCTACGGTTGTACGTCAATGCTTACATTTATATTGAATGTATTGGGCGAAGTATTGGGTATAGGGAATTTATATTGTCGGCCATTTTATTCGGCCGGAAGTGGACCGTGTGCGAGGCCAAGGGACTTTGAAAACCGGCTTCCAAACGACGTTTTAGCGAACTTTGGACGTTCTCTTCCGCCTCTGATCCTGGAACAGACTCCTACAGCACTTCTGGTCGACGGGCAAAGACACAGCTTCGAGACAGCGCCCAACAGGTCATCGACTTAGCCCCGCGCCTTCTTCGATAATGGCCGCGCCGCCTCGGAGGACTTCACTCCGCCGCCTGGAACACATGACAGGAGTAACGTAGAAACTGGTGAACGCCGTGATATGTACACGCTAACGTTCTTCAACCGTTTCTAGCTTAACTCGCACGGTTGCCCTTCTAAATGCTCTTCAGAACCTGGCCCACGCGTACTGCGCTGTAGCAAACGTACGTAGCTTTTGCCACCACAGACCACTAGCTACTCTGGCGACTGTGGGTTCCTTGGTACATTATGTTTCTGTAATTACTCACTGTAAATGCACGTGCTATAAGCAGTCATGTGTCTGTCTGCTGGACATTTCTCTGTGCATGTGTTGTGGGTTTGTGTGTGTGTGTGGTGTGTGTGTGTGTGGTGTGTGTGTGTGTATGTGGTGTGTGTGTGTGTGTGTGTGTGGTGTGTGTGTGCATGTGGTGTGTGTGTGGTGTGTGTGCGTGTGGTGTGTGTGGTGTGTGTGTGTGTGTGTGTGTGTGTGTGTGTGTGTGTGTGTGTGTGTGCATGTGTATGTGTGTGTGTGTGTGCATGTGTATGTGTGCATGTGTATGTGTGCGTGTGTGTGTGTGTGTGTGTGCATGTGTGCGTGTGTGTGTGTGTGCATGTGTATGTGTGCGTGTGTGTGTGTGTGTGTGTGTGTGTGTGTGTGTGTCTCACGTGTCTGGTGATAATGGTGTGTGTGTGTGTGTGTGTGTGTGTGTGTGTGTGTGCTGAAGTTACTGAGGTATTGTGACGCGATGTCAGGTTTATCTATTGTGAGTGACAGAGCAGCGACCGAAGGGAGCAAGTATTTCGAGTTGGGGCGGCAGCCCCACGAGTTTTTAACTCGAAATACTTGTTTTAATAATGACCTTTTATTTATAAATAAAGGCCATGATACATAAATAATGACCTTGATATTCAAATGATGACCAATATAATAATCTGTACGTGTTTAGTGCAATGGTGGCAGTGGTACAGGGATGCATATATGTAATGCATGCAGTGAAAGGGAAAGTGTATACTATGCATTAATCATTCTTACAGCATGCACAGATCTTTATACATCAGTGAACAGCTAGGCAATGCTGGGCATATACGTATGTATGGCAATTAATTGCCACGACAAACTGTACTAGAGCACACACAGATGCACTTATTTGTTGCCTCACATGCATGTGTCCGTTCTGATTGACACCTGTGAGTGTGCCCCATCAAGTGACAGTATATACCTATGCACATGTGTGCATGACATGTACAACAGCCTGTATACAACAACATAGTGACTATTGTATGTGAACCACATGCCATTATCTCAAGTGATAAACTGTGCATATGAGTTGTTGACTACAGATGCAATACCCTTGTCTATAATTATTATATATAGTCATTTCATGCAATACACTTAGCACCTACGTGCTTAGTAACATGTTCCTTTAGTATGCCTCAGTATATTCTCACTCAAGTGTCATAGTAGGATCTGAAATGTAACATGGATCTGTCCCCACGTTACGCTCATTCCAACACTTTTGAGTCCTTGTAAGTTAGGCCCGGCCCTACTTGCCAGGAGTGTTCTTATCTATTTCAGTTAATTTACACAAGGCTGGTGTCACATTAACTGTAATTCAGTTTTAATTGTTCTGCATGATTGTTCACATGTACACACCTGCCCACCTACTGACCCACCCGCACATCTATGTCTGCCCATCTCTATCTACCCATCATGCACACCCCCCACACACGACATTGTACGTATGTTTAAATATAGGTTATACTGAGATCATGGTCATTTCTCGGTAGAACTGGCCAGCGCGGTCATTCCCCACATTGACGCTGGTTGAATGCATGCATTATGTTACATAGTAGGATCATTCATCAGGTGCTCATGCAATAACAATGATGTCACGCACCAAAAAATCACTTCCAACTTCTGAGGTGACACTATTCATGCTTGGCTACATGGTGCAATCACATTAGACGGAAAGAGCCACACGAGCTCACACAGCTCACACACACTTTTGACGTGCATACGTAAGAGCACTCCCCAACCAAGCAGAGTTGAGTCATGCTCAACCAGATCACAGGACACGTCCTGCCCTTGTAGGCTGCATGACTCGAGAGCATGCAGTACAACTGCAACAATTCTTATCAACAAGACTTCCAGCCATATTGTTTTCAGGTTCATACTTGGAGAATTGTCCTAACACATGCTAGACCCAGCTGGGAAGTATCCACTTCATTGTGAGAAAGATCTCCAGCTTGCAGTTGTGTTAAGGTACACATTCACACTATGGTGATTAATTAGTGGAAGTGCTTGGGCTGAGTGAACAAAATAATTGACTCATTCCCTGGTAATCATACTTTGATGCATTCTGCTGATAGGAATTTTATCAAGATACTATGTAATTACTGTATCAGCAAAGTATGCACACACTGTAGGCCATGTTGTAGTGGCTTATCAATGCAATTTACTCAATCAGCCACAATAGCATATTTTCGCACCTCCCATATCACTAAAGTAAGAAATGGGAATGCGTGCTGAAGTATATTAGATACGTGTAGCTTAGCTCTGTTGGTCAGTGTGGGCACCACATCATTCTCACATTAAAGTTTTTCTTTTTACAATGTGTCTGTCCCCAAGATGTTTATCTGGAGACAGACCACAATTTACATGTACATACGTACCTAAAAATATCGAGTGACTGATGTGGATCAATGAGCGGCTGTGGTGGGTTCACAAGCATGCCACGTCAGGTGTAATCAGTACTGCTTGCAGTTAACGGCTTTAGGTGTCCTCCAAATGCAAAGTTATATGCTTTCAAAATAAATGCTTCTTTTGTGTACATCTGTGGAAGAGACAACAAAGGCATGCACTGTTAATTTCTTTGACCAACATACTCACAGCACAAGAGCACACACAGATGTATTTATTGTTGCCTCACGTGTGTCCATTCTGAGCGACTCCTGTGAGTGTAGCCCATCAAGTGGCAGTACCCGTGTGTGACAATAACCTGTATACAACAACATACTGACTATTGTGGACCAAATGCCATCATCTCAAGTGATAAATTATACACAAATCGCTGCTAACAGATGCAATAACTTGTCTAGACATGCTCTTCTTAATTAAGTTGAGAACACAATTCATCAATCCTGAATGTGTGCACTGTATTATGTATCTACACTGAGAGCCAACCCAAAGTCAAATGGGGAACAGAATCTAACTGTTGTCATGGATATTTCATCCCTGGACTGCCCCTGAAGTTGGCCTGTCCCTGTGTACACACTAGTACTAGTACACACATACACATTTACCTAGGTTTCAGAGCCTCACCCTTGTCACTAAACTACCATATAAATCTATGGGGTCCAACAGCTGTACACTTCACATTAGCTAGTTTACATACGCCACATACAAATCATGCGCCACACTATAATGGCACTCATTTGTGCCAGGAATAAGACATGACATATGAAGTTACAAAAGAGATGAAGGATGAGTACTGACAATCAAAGAGGTGCATCTGAAGGCTATTGATTTAGAAAGCATAATAAATATCTATGAAGAATAAATACCTTGGCTACAGCCAGTGTGGCCTGCTAGACCCTCCCCTCATCGAAGAAGGCAGGGTCTAGCACACTATAATGCGTAACATTTGGTTTTACAGTGAACAGCCAAACATGTATGTAATATACTGGCAGAGAGTGCCGACTGAGCAATTACCTAATCTTAATTGAATGATTACAGGACATGCAAGCACCACACACACACACATGCACATACAAGTCACACACACACACACACACACACACACACACACACACACACACACACACACACACACACACACACACACACACACACACACACACTTACTTACTGGTAGCCTCTGCTCCAAGCTGTACCCCTCAGACTGTGCGTCCTCCTGGATAACTGGCAAGGACAAGATAACATCACCCAAGTTGTAGTCGTCTGCTCTCTCAGGAGTGGGGAGCACTCCAGCAGTGAGCTCCTGTGTAAGCGGGAGTGAACATAGATCATCTATGGGGTGCATAGCATGGACATGCATTGAATCTCATGCTCAAAAATGCTAAATATCAGACAATTAAGTAATACAAACGTGCACATATAAGCTACAGGCACTTTCATTCACACACTCACATACATGCAAACACAAACACATACACGTGCACCCCCCACACACATACACACTATACAGCACAGACTACTGCTACTACTGCTGGTAACATTCACAAGAAGGAGTTACGTACAACATGCCCCGCTGCTATCACACCTCATGGTAAGGGAAGGAGAGGACGTCTGTAGGCTCATCCACCTTTCTGTACGTTCTGTTCAGGTACTGAATCTTCCTCCGACCAACGCACACCAGGCTCACATCGAACCGACCTGCACCTGCTGCGCAGAGAAGGAATTCGCCAACACATTTCAGCCAATGCACGTTTAGTGGGATCCTGCTTTGGACGTTTCTGACGAAAACGGGCATAGCTACACGCTCATTTATCAACTAGCATGGTTGCATATTATATGTATTAAACACTATAGGTAATCTTATAGCTTTCCTTACAAATATGTGATTGTATATTGTATCTATTAGTAAATACTCCTTATTGCACATATAAATACTGGTTGTGGAAGCATGGGAAAGGGAAAGACCTTAGCTGCTAGAAGGCGAGGTATGTCAGCGCGTCAAGGAACTGCTGCACTGTATCAGTGCCACAGTCTACTGTAATTGAGTGAATTACATTTGTTGCTACTGCAATGTGCCGCCATCCCTATAGAACTGCATGTAATTGTTTAATAAAAAGTATAATGTGTGTATTCGTGGACGATAGATTGCATTGCTGTGTATAAAGTGTCTACAGTACAGCACTCTGGTCAAGCAAGAACACTATACCGGCCAATTTAGTACACTGTAGTTGTGATGTACATGTGTGTTTAGTGTACCATAGCAGTGGCGGATCTAGGATTTATGAAAGAGGGGTTCTAAAGTAGTTAGGTGCACACACAATGCCCTTGATATGTGGCCACCGCACCTCCTTCTGGTCTAAAAACTGCCCAAATCCTACATAGGACTAGCAAAGGGGGGTTCCTTTGTACCCCTGGATCCCCTCTAGATCTGCCACTGCCTAGTGAATGTCGGGCATGCCATGATCACAGCTGCTCTGTTGTATGTCCATTCAGCAGCTGCTGTTAGAGGTGGCAGCAAGGTAAGCAAGAAGAAAACCTCAGCAGCAAAGAAGAAAGGAAAGGGCTCCTCATCGTCAAAAAGAACCCCCACTGCTGTCGACGTTCTTCAGTGTGTAGATGAGTTAGTTGACTGCTTTCAATATGAGGAGGCCGTCAAGTGCTGCGAAGAGGCTCTACATAGGGACCCTCACAATGCAGCCATCTTGGAGACCCTGGGATCATTACTGTTGGAGCTGGGCCATGCAGATAAAGCATACGAGATATCCTACTCATCCAGCACTGCACCAGTCACATTCTAACTATTGGCAACACATAGAGCCATGTATTTAACATACTCACAGACTGTTATATTGTTGTATCGCCTTGACTGTATGTGTGACACAGCTTCACACTAGCAGTGGAGGCCTCCCCTGAGAGTGGATACTCAAAATACATGTACCTTGGGCAGCTGGTGGAGGGAGAGGAGGCAGTGGGGTACTTCTTAAAGGGAATTGCAATCATGGAGAGGGAACTGAAGGAGATGCAAGAGGTGTGTGTGGTGTGTCTCCTGTATTTTAGATACTTGTGTTGAGACTTGATGGCATTTGTGGTTGCTACGTACATCCCCTTGGTTAGTATAGTCATGTATGGAGTGAGAGATTTGGTGATGTACCAACTGCTTGCCAGTGTCTGTCTCTGTCATCCTGCTAGGCTGCTGCAAAGGGTGCTCACTCAATGGCAGAAGTGAATATAACACCTCAAGACCTCTCCAGTGCCTGGTGCTCTGTGGCTGAGATGTACCTCACAGACTGCTGGTGAATTGATTGATTGAAATGACGTTGACTTTTGCACTCTGTGGCAGTAGGCATGCACCCTTGTATTTACTTAGTAGACTGGTTATTATAGAAAACTGTAGGTTGGTGGCCTGTTGTTGTTTACAGCTTACCTATGATGTAATGAATGTAAGGATGTGTTGTAAACAATAAACAGAGATATTGCCACAGGATTAAATCAGTAATTGTCTGTGTTTGAATGTGGGTTTGCCCTTCTCATTCCTACTCCACTCCTTTCAACTACCCTTCTCTCTCTCCTTCAGTTTTGATGACACTGCTGAAGCAAAATGTGGTGAATACTGCCAGAAGGCCGTAGACTGCTGTCCCTCCAACCCAGAAGCATACCAGATGATGGCTAGCTACCTGCTCAGCAAGGGCAATGTGAAGGTGCATGGAACTGTCCCAATTGCTCACTATCTTTGCTATTCAAGTGCATAAATGTAATGCTGTTATGTGTGTAATGTATAGCGTGTGTACATTCATACCAATACACACCACTCTTGTCCAGAGGATGCCTATATGTAATAGTTTAATGACGACCAAGAGGTATCTGCGTGATTTAGAGCACAAGACTCGAGGGCACGAAGCGCTTGAGTGCCGAGTGGTCTAAATCACATGGTCGCCATTTAAGTGTTATAGATTCAAATCCGTTTGCTTACCCAATCATTTCGCGCTCTTGTCTCTTCTTGATGACATATGCTTAAGTGATGTCATATTACGATGATAAATGCCCCCGCAGAGTGCCCGCAGATGCTTATATGGGATTTATAAGCACCCACGCTCTGCCCACAACGTACTATTATGGGATTTAGAATCTCGTGTGAAGCAATTGGAATGCTTCTCAGAGATTAAGAATCATCAATTAAACGCATGTTACCATGGCAACAGGATCTAATGTGGTATACGAACATGTGCTTAGCTGGGGCCATTCCTATATATACTGTGTGTACGAATGTGCAGTGACAATGCACAAGTCCTTGAACGTATGTAAATGAGAAGAGTGTTGTGATGTGTGGGAGCTGTCTCTTCCCCAACCCACTGTGTAGGAGGCACGGGAAAACCTATCCAAGGGCCTGTCCTTGTGGTTGGAACAGAGTTCAGACGACCAACCTAACTGCCTACCCCCTCCATACTCCTCCAGGGTCAATGTAGCAAAGATGTTGATTGAAGTGGAGGAATTTGAGGTATGTGTAAGTACGCAATCAGTAGTCACATGACCATCAGCATTCCACAACCAAACTCTCCTCTTGTTTAATGATACGCTTGATTGAGTGTATTAGTGTGCTAGACACAACACATGGATGTACAGGGTGATGGCTTTATCTGGCTCTTACATCTTGCTGTTCTTCTCCCTCCTTCACCAGAAAGCCTTCCTTGTCTTGGAGGGCTTGTTGAAAGAAGATGACGAAGTGGTGCAAGTATGGTATCTGATGGGCTGGATGCACTACCTAGCCAAAGACAAGGATTCCTCTCGCTTCTACTTAGAACAGGCAAAGGAGGTGGGCGTGCTTGTGCATATGTGTACGTACATATGCATATGCAGCTTAGTGTGTGTGTGTGTGTGTGTGTGTGTGTGTGTGTGTGCGTGCGTGCGTGCGTGCGTGTGTGCGTGCGTGTGCGTGTGTGTGTATGCACTCATGTATGTGTGTGCATAGTGTGTAACATGTTTATATGAATGTGGGTATGTGCAAACATAAGACTGCAGGCTATTTACTCATCATACTGTGATATTGAAAAAAATCCTTTGTGGCTAGGGGTAGACATGCTAAAATCTATTACTGAACTTCACTAGCCAAATCTTGAATCAATTACCTACCGTTTCGACAACTATTCAGTTGTCTTCATCAGTGGTAGCTACCACTGATTCCATAGCTACCACTGATGAAGACAACTGAATAGTTGTCGAAACGGTAGGTAATTGATTGAACAACTATTCAGTTGTCTTCATCAGTGGTAGCTACCACTGATGAAGACAACTGAATAGTTGTCGAAACGGTAGGTAATTGATTCAAGATTTGGCTAGTGAAGTTCAGTAATAGATTTTAGCATGTCTACCCCTAGCCACAAAGGATTCTTTTCAATATCGCTAGGTACCTACCACTGATGAAGACAACTGAATAGTTGTCGAAACGTTTGGTAATTGATTCAAGATTTGGTTAGTGAAGTTCAGTAATAGATTTTAGCATACTGTGATATTATGGTCCACTTCTAATACTAGTACTAGCATGGTGGAGAAAACCACTCATTGTGCTACATATGCACACTCATTGACAGTTTCTAGTAGACTGTGAATGTATGTTTCCAAGGTGATGAGAGTGGGCAAGGGCAAGCATAACTTATGACTAATTTGAAGGACAATGCAACCTATCTAGCTAAGACATTTGAGAAGATTGATGATTGATGGCTACTTTTTTTACTGAGGCAGACTGATAAATAGTTTTGAAATTCATGTGAGAATTTTCAGAGTTTAGCTTGGATACTGCTCTTCCATTTCTCTTCAGTTGTATGTAAAGTTTGCCTGTGATGATGTTGAGCTACTGAGGCACATGGATGAGTTGCTTCAGGACTTGCTCCTGACAGTGTCCTCCAAGGGAGTGGAAGGGGAGGCTGAGGGAGAGGGTGACGCAATTGAAGTGGAGGAGGGTGACCCCAATGGTGACAGTGAGGAGGATAGCAACTGTAGCACTGATCACAACCCGCTCACAGAAAGCATGGATTTCTCATAATTGTTACATTATTTTTCTTGATCCTGAATCTACTGCATGAATTGTACATTATGGTAATGTACCTATGTGTGTATTCCATAGTATTATTGTGTCTATGATCGCTCTTACACTGCATGTTACCAGCACTGTACGCATGTTTATATGGTTTATAAGATTACAGAAATAGCTACTAGACTGCATAGTTAAGACATGTGGGCTGCATTGTTGATCATTGTTGATTTGATGGACTATCATCGAAATTTTGGTCTGGCAAAAAGATGATCCAGGGACCAATATTCCAAGAAAAATGGTTCACCTGGACCATTTTTCTCTGAAACTATTGGTCTGCCTAGCCACAGCAAATAGTAAGTGTGCAGCAATTGTGTTTAATGAAGTGGTAGTGGGCTTTAAACCCTTTAATGTCCAAAGGAAGTATCGGTAGTGTTGAGCTTGAGGTCTGCAGAAAACAGACGATCATGCTTAAAAATGGAAGCTCACATATCGAACAAAGCACCTAGCACCAGTACCTATAAAGAGAGGCTAGGGTCTTTAGAGAGTATTGGTTGAGTGATGAACATGAAAAGGTTGGCAGCAGAGAAAATGCTGTCTTGGAGTAGGCTATTGACTATGTGCTGGCTGGCAGTGGTTGTCCCTTCAATCATCTGAAGGACTGCATGAAAGTGCGCAGTTCAGAATAGAGCTGCAGCATAAATCATAGAATAGACCCATGGACCAATATTTTCACGACCAATTTCCAGTGACAAGACTGGAGGATGGTTTCTTCACACTGTGTATGTATTAGAATTGCGATGCATGTAAGTTGTATGCATATTTGCTATAAATATTATCTGCTTTGGTCACAGTAACAGAATTAATTAACATACTGTATTATACACTGTTATTTCTGAAAGAAAAAGGAATACAAGTCTGCATGTACTTGAAAATTAAATCTAATGCTTAAACACTATGCCTGCCCTCAAGGAGAATTTCAAGTAAGTAGTGATGTGTATAAATGCGAATAAACAAATATGTAGTAGCTACAGGGTCAAGTGGGATGTTTCTGTCTCTGTCTCAGTCACTGTGTCATCATCCTCTGAGGTGGGCAGTCCAGCACGCAGTTCTGTTATTAGAACAAGGTTCCCAAGTCTCTCTGTTGGTGCTTCCAACAGTGGCTCGGCATTATTCTCCCTTTGCTCTTCCTGTTTCTGGCAGCATCTCAACTGCCTGCACTTCAGTTACACCTTCTTTCCCAGTAGAATGCCAGGATACAGAAGGGCTAGGTAGATGAGGAACATCTGGAAGGAAGCATAGAACTGTCTTGTCCCAATGGGTGTGTTGAGATCAGTTATGTGAAGACTCAGGATGAGGATGAGGGCCAGGTTACCAAGGATGGCTGCATCCCAAGCGTTGAGTACACGTGAATTGTAGGGCTGGCAGGTGGCAATGAATAGCAACAAGGCTACAGTGAGGAAGATTGTACAGCTACATGGGCCCAAAAGTCTAGCTAGCTAGTTCCATGTAGCTACAAGGAATTAGGAATGAAGAACGAACTTCACGGCAATATGTGGTTCATCATGGTGTTAGTTACTGTTGCTTGTTGTTAGTTACTGCGGTTATGTAAGTGCTGCAACAAAATGGCAGCATTGGGGTATGCGTTGATACACGGGGAAGATAAACTGTGCACTCAGGGAGAGAATTGAATTCCACAACACCCATGCATATAATTATATACTCTGCAAGAGAAAATGTAGTACATATATACGTATAAAAGCAAGGAAGAACACTTGTGCAAAAACAAAGAAGTTCAGAACTTCACACAACCAGGAAAAAGTGAATTCATCGCTCAAGTTCAGACGTATCTTCAGCTTCAAAATAGTCGTGATCTACTAACTGCACCAGCTTCATGTGAAGGACCTGAAAGGAAGGTCGATTATCAGGACCCTGCAACAATTAAAGAGGAAATAGGAGGAGGCTGGACACAACAGTTACAGTCTTTAATGTGGTAGGCTATTGGAGTACACTGAACATTAAAGGCAACAAACACAGAGGAGGCTGGACACAGCCTTCCATGGCCTTAACAGAGCTACACAGAGAGACGCTACTGCATTCTCTCTAAAACTTCATCACCCATTGTGCCCAGAACATTTGTCACTTGGTGGCAATTGGAATGGGAATGAACAAGATGGCCGGGGTGATGAATATTTGGATTATCGCCACGAAACAATAGATTGGACGACGAAATCTTGGGGCACTTTGTTAGGGGCATTTCTCGATGAAATAGTAGATTTTGAGCTCACCGTTGGGACAGCCGTTCGAGGCCTGTGTTCACACAGACTCCTGCACACTGACGACCATCCGCGAGTGCAAAGAACGTGCCAGTAAATGCAACAGGTACGCTGTAGCCATGTAAGGAGACGAAGATGACGTACTTGGGTACCCTTGAAAGGAATGGAGCAACAAGCGGCTGTCTACTGAGGAGAAAAGTACGATGCGATTCTTGTCTGGCAAATTAATGTGACGAATATTAGAATACCTGAAATTCGTCAGAAATTAGAATATGTTTGGTTTTTCAGGGATGGCGAATATATAGAGAATACGGTATGAAGACAGGAGACCCACAATCGTGCCTGCTATCCACTAGCTATGTGACAAGCAGCCACTGTACACCACTACAGTGTCATCTATAGTTGTTGCTGTCTGTGTGGGTTGACCTTGTTGCTAGTACCTGTTTCCAGCAGTCCCTCATTAGCTGGTAGACTTCTGGTTGGCATGCAGGGGGTTTCGGAAGCCTGTAGCCCTTGAGAACCTGTGGAGGGGGGGAGGGGGAGTGACAGTGTACAGTATGTGTGAGTGTGTGCATGTGCACATGCCCTGATTCATACCTCCTCAAAGACCTGAGGGTTGGTGAAGGAAGGGTAAGGAGTCTTTCCTGCAGTAAACAGCTCCCACAAAAGAATGCCTACACAGAGACATGAGGCAGGAGGGAGGGGAGGCAGTAGGATAGCACAGGCAAGAAGAATGTACAGGGGTAGATCATTCTTGAGTGATGTAGACAACTCAACGACAGAGAAACAAGAAAGAGTGCATTTGCAGTCCATGGCACAGCTAATCACCCCTTGCTCTCAACACCCCACCCAGCATACCGTAAGACCACACGTCGGACTTGCTGCTGAATCTGGCATGTGAGATGGCCTCAGGGGCGACCCACTTGATTGGGAATGTTGTCCCTTCTGACGCTGTGTACTCATCGTCAGCCACACATCGGGCCAGACCAAAGTCCGCCACCTTGACAATGTTCCGTCGGCCAACCAAACAGTTGCGTGCAGCCTGTGGTGGCAGCACAGGAGAAGCAAAAGGTGCCAGTTCCACTCACTACCCCTCACACACTCTGTAGTACACTCACCAGATCCCTGTGGATAAAGTGGCTTGCTTCCAAGTATTTCATGGCAGAGCAGATCTGAATGGCTATGTCTATAAGAACGTCCGTCTTGTTGACGATCTCCTTACGCATTCGGATGTAAGTGAGGAGGCAGCCATGCTCCATCAACTCTGTTACAATGTAGATGGGTCCTTGCTGGGTGCACACACCATAGAACGTCACCAAGTTGGGATGCTGAAACTTTCTGTATGGTGCAGGCATGTGTGTGTGTGTGTGTGTGTGTGTGTGTGTGTGTGTGTGTGTGTGTGTGTGTGTGTGTGTGTGTGCGTGCACGCACAAGTAGGACTCATCAATGCAGTAATCAGCACCTAGTAAACAGCTTATGAAAGTAGCCAACATTAGTGAACAAATTTCATTGAAAGGCTCCACGTACACAAGCTCTCCTACCATGAGAGTCCTGCCTACACACAACATAGTATACTGTGCTAGGAAAGTGGACTAATAGGGCAGTCTCATTACTCCACATCAGAATGTGCACTATACACGTATTGACACGCACGCACACACACACACACACACACACACACACACACACACACACACACACACACACGCACGCACAGATACACACAAGGTGGAAGCGGGGTGGGATACACTGTACAATGACCCCCTACCCTCTGTATTGTGCCTTACACCATGGTCTGGGCCTCCTCCACAAACTCTTCCTCTTTCATTGCTCCTTCCTTCATCATCTTGATGGCTACTTCAACGGTGCCTTTCCATATGCCTTTTACAACACGCTACATACAGTGCATAGGGTTTGCATTGTGTGAACAGCATTATGGGTGGGGGAAGGGAAGACACAAAGTGGTGAGTGAGCAGTGTGGTGTATGTGTGACGGCATGAAGAAGTGACTAACCCTCTTCCTCCCTCTCTCCCCATAAGTGTAAGGGTGTGGTGAGAGTGAGTGAAAACATGGGAGCATGACAAACGTGAGTGTAAAGTCACAAGAATGTGAGGAACACACCCCAAACTGGCCACTGCCCAACTCCTTGCCAAGCTGCAAGTTCTTCTTGTCAATCTCCCACTTGTCGTCAAACATGGATGACAGCGAGGGCTGGTTGGGCACAAGTTGGACAGGAGGCCTCCGTAGACGGGTCATTAAACCTGCACATTGTGGGAGAGGGGGGATGGGAGGGAGGGGGAGGGGAGAGGGGAGGGGATGGTTACTCTCACTCCCAAAAGTGGGACGATAACTACCATGCATTGCACCTGTATGACAGAACTGCACAAATACACACAGAGATACACATACACCATTCAAGTGTATGCACACATACATGCACACGCTGCATAATGCCATACGGTACCCTATGACCACAGCTGCTGTAACACACACCCCCTCCATTGGACTTGTGGTACTGGACAAGTTCACCGATGGTGTAGAAACGGTGCTTCTCTGATACCCAGTACATGTTGGCCTCATCTTGCTTAATATGGTAGTGCCTCACCTGGCCCTCGTGGCTGACAGGAGAACAAAGAAGCATGTGACAGTCACATGATAGGCCAGGCGCACGTGACAGTCACATGACATGAGCATGTGACAGTCATAATGACAGCAGGAAGGAGCGTGTGTTAAACACATGTATATATGCACAAGTGTATGCCATGATACTCACCATATGGAAAGGGCATACTTGTACCTCTTGTCCTGACGAGAAGGTCTTATGACAAAACCACCTTCCTTGGACTACAGTACATAGAGAACAATAGCATGTCAAAGTGTGCGTGTTTGCGTGTGTGTTTCTGTTTGCATGCATGCGTGTCTGTGTGTGCGGTGTGTGTGTCTGAGAGCAAGTTCACCTCCTCCTTCAGGATCTGTTCTGCTCGTACTCGTGTCAGGTCTGGGAAGTACCACCTTTGGAGGCAAGATCCACAAGTAGTAGTAAACACAACATGCACACACACACACACACACACACACACACACACACACACACACACACACACACACACACACACACACACACACACACACACACACACACACACACACACACACACACACACACACACACACACACACACACACACACACACACACACACACACACACACACACACACACACACACACACACACACACACACACACACACACACACACACACACACACACACCAGAGACAGAGTGTGACTACTTACTCTTCTGTCTCCAGTCCCACTTTCTTCACATAGTTGCTGGGCACGTATCCTTCCTCACCACGCTCATTGCGAGCCCTCCACCAGTGTGGTCGAGAACTGTTGATGATGGTCACTCTCTGACCCTTGGCAAGTGGGAGGTCAACATTCTCTTTTGGTGGGAATTCATACAGAGCAACCACCTCAAAGTGCTCATGGGGAGGTTCCATGGGCTGCAAAGTGGGTGTGACCAAACAAACTTAGTCACCACTGGCAGCAACTCACACTGTATCACTGTAGAATCTTGAAGTTAGTCACTATACTAGGGCATACATTAAAATGCAACCAGCCTCGCTTGAAATTGAATGTATATAGCTAGCTATTTCAGTAAAGTTCAGTGCATGAGCGTAATTATAACTCGACCAGGGCAAGTACATTTTGGACAATTGAACTGCAATCTGCTTTCACTGGCTGTCAGAAAGAAGGGATAGCAAGCCAGACCAAGCACTGGATGGCAGCTGGGCAATCGACACCTACATATTTGGAGCTGCGCAAGGAAGCCCGTCCGTGCTGTGCTAACACAGTGCTCGTTATCGCTTCACCCGAGGGAACAGTGAAAGTGTTCCCGGCCACGAGGGCAAATGACGTCAGTCAATATGGCGGAATGCCCATCAGGCGTGTAGCCCTCGCTGAAGCAATGGACGACGTTAACAACAATCTGAACGCAGGGTGCAGCGATGACGTGAAGTGTTGAGCATTTTCGTAGCCGATGGTGGCCAAGTAGAGCGTTTTGTTGTCGTGAGCGCCTGCGGAGAACACCGGGCTGCAATCTAGGTGTCTCGGGTGGACTGGGGCGGATATACATATATACATACATACACACATACATATACACAAACGGGGGGCGACAACGCATCACGATTACTTGCTACCTCTCTAAAACAGCTAGCCCGGTCCCAATTGGCACTAACACAGCACTAAAACATTGCAGTCTACCTCTGTAAATACAGCCACCTTTTATAAAGGCCAATTACATCTGCCCCCAGCCCCAGGTAGCTGTCAAAGACAGGTCTCACTCTACATGTGTTTTGACAGTACACACACATGGGTCACTCCACAGCCTGCAACCGTGCCATCACTACCGCCATCACATATATGAATTTTAAGAGGAAATATTCAGTGTTGAGAGCAGTAGCTAACTGGCAATGTATGCATGTGAACAGTGCTTGAATCACCACATGGACTGCACATAGGACTATAGCTACATACATATTACACACACACATGCTTACCAGTCTGGGTTTTGCCTCCCTCACTGGCACAACTGTTGGACCTGAGGTCACAGGAGGAAGGGAGGGGCAATGCACGGCACACTGACTACACTGCATCTCACTACAGCACACGGTCATGCGTAACTGAACGTTTCAGTAGCAGTGCTGTAATAACAACTAGTGTATAAAATTTCTTTAGAATTAAAAGGGTTTAGGAATGGCCAGCAGAAAAGCTTAGAAACAAGCAACGGTAACTAACACCATGATGAACCACATTGCCGTGAAGTTTGTTCTGCATTCCTAATTCCTTGTAGCTACATGGAACTAGCTAGCTAGACATTTGGGCCCATGTAGCTGTACAATGAAATTAGGAATGCAGAGTGAACTTCACGACAATGTGGTTCATTATGGTGTTAGTTACTGTTGCTTGTTTCTATGCTTTTTCTGCTGGCCATTCCTAAATCCCTTTTAATTCTATAGAAATTTTTATACACTAGTCCATATAATTATGCACACATTATAGTGAGTTCAATCCTGCTGATGGCAAGCAGAAATTAAATTCTCCTGCATTGCATGCATTGGTGGGAATATATGTGTGTGTGTGATTCCATATGCAGCTGCAGGCTTGCAATTGTTATCACGTCTTTGTCAGCTGTAAATTCTTTGTTTCATAATAATGTGTGCTTGCAAGAATGTGACTGCCATTCTCAAGCATGTTTCACATAAAGAAAAGCTTTGATTGCATTGCTTGCCTGTTTGTTGCAGCTGCATGGCCCAGGATGTGCACTGCATACATACTATGCCAAGGTTCCATGCAGTGGTGGCCTTGGCAATGGTGATAGTATAGCTGCAACTCAGCTAAAGTTAATGGGTCAACAAGTAGTGAAACTGCAGTCCATGAATACTCTATTCACACATGATGTATATGAAAGACACATACACAATATCACTCATTGTTAGTGTACACAAAGAAAGGTCACTGTACTGAATGTGAACCCTAGTGCATTGTGCTATCTCATTCAGAGTACAACAATAGTCAATTACCCTATGCATATGCACATGCATGTTGTTCTGTCCTGTTAACCAGGGTGTACTGCATGGGCCACAAGCTCTAGCTAGCTATAGATCTCTGGTTAGTTAATTAGCTTCACACTTACAGAAACAGATTGCATGAAGAATAGTATGGCAATGGCTGTGAGGGATGGTAATGCTGACACAATGCTGGTGGATTTGATAGACTGTTTATAACAAGATGTATAGGTACTGTAGCCACACACTCTTTGTACAGTATGTATTGGAAATGTGATTCATGCAAAATACAAGGTGTGATGCTTTATTATCTGCTTCAGTCACAGTATGGGTATTAGTTAATAGAAATTACAAATGTGCCCATTGTACAATTATTGGAAGCTGAAATGTTAATTTTTAAATGGAATACATTGATAAAGAGAGTTTGAAATGAGTAAATAATTGATGTGCATGAACTTAAGGAATGTATGCAAAAAGAGTATGTTATTGTAATATACATTATGTATTACCAGTCAGATGTGTGCATTATACATGTTTAAAGCTACGTAGTTATGTTTCTGTCTCTGTCTCAGTCCCTGTGTCATCATCCTCTGAGGTGGGCACTCCAGCACGCAGTTCTGTTATGAGAACAAGGTTTCCAAGTCTCTCTGCTGGTACTTTCAACAGTGGCTCAGCATTATCCTCCCTTTCTTCTTCCTGTTTCTGGCAGCATCTCAACTGCCTGCACTTCATGTACACCTTTCTTCCCAGTAGAATGCCCGGATACAGTAGGATTAGATAGATGAGGGTCATCTGGATGGAAGCATAGAACTGTCTTTCCCCAAGTTATGTGAAGACTCAGGATGAGGATGATGGCTAGGTTACCAAGGATGGCTGAATCCCAAGCTTTGAGTACAGGTGAGTTGTAGGGCTGGCAGGTAGCAATGAGTAGCAGTAAGGCCACAGTGAGGCAGATCTGGATGCGTAGAGCATCTTCAGCTCTTGGTATGAACACAGCCACAAGGAGGTGAACAATGCATGAATGAGGTAGAGGGAAGAGAAGCTTCTGAAGTGCTCCTTGTAGCAGCCTTGAAAGACATTGATAAAGTGGTAGACCCATCTGTCAGTGTAGACATTGCTGCAGAATGTCTGAATTCTCTGCAGCTTCCTCAATGGTGGCACAGCTATGAGGAGTCTACCAAACAGCTGAGGCCCAGTGGGAAGAGTGAGGAGAAGAAAGGACGGCAAAAGGACAAACACTAACAGTATGACAATGGCTGGTATGAAGTATGCAATGTGTTGTATGGAGCCATAGGGCACAGAGCCCTGCCCCCACACCACCACCTTCCTCTCCCCATCTTCCCCTGTGATGGTCTGATGGACAAGGATGTAAGTGCAGCTGACTAGAAAACGAGTGAATCCAAGAATGACAAAGGCAGGAAGTGATCTGTCATAATATATGCCACCACTCTGTCATATGACATGCCATCTGAGTACTTTGCCTTCCATCGTCGCATTCTCCTGAGACATTGGTCCACTCGGTGACAGCATATCCACTTCTCTGCTGACCTCTTCAGAACAATGAGTGTGATGGCCACTGTCAGTGGGAACAGTCCAATGGAGCAGTGAAGAAGGAGTGTCTGAAGCAGGGTGAGGTTGGCATTTGGTGCAAGGCAGTATGGTGGGAGGAGCACTCCAAAGAAGTCCAGGTTCCACATGCCATACAGAAATCGGTATATCCTGACAAATACATTGTGCACTGGTCCCAATTCAGCATCACCTCTGATAGTGGAAAAGGCCAGGAGTTGTGCAAACAACAGAAATGAGTTGAACCTTCCTGACACTAGATCTATGTTGAAGAGCATCAAGACAAACATGAAGGTGAACATGGGCACCCACTCACTCAGTATCCACACAAGAATACCCACTTTACTGAGCCCTTCCTCACGATTGGTGCACACAGGTCGGAACCCATTGAAGCTCATAGCAATGCCTTTTCCTTCAAGGCAGTCTCCACAGAGGAGTCCTTTGCGATTGGACCCAGTACATACTACTTCCTGGAGCTTTTGCTGTGAGTTGTTTTCTGGAAGGGTGATTGGCTGTGTTCGACAGTATCCTGGAGGACATGGTCCAGTGAAGAACTTCTGTCCATATCACAGCTGTGTTGGTCATTGGATGGCAGGTATCCAGCCCAGTGGTCTCTCTCCAAGACAGCACCAATCACCTCAGGGTGACTCTCATTACATTCTGCTATCCCAATCACACTGTGCACTCCGGAGTAGGTCTGTGTTATCTAGTGACTGCAGAACTAGCTGAGAAGGTCTAACTACTGCAGATGTGTTGCTCGTGTTGCTGGGGAAGGAATGGTTGGCCATGTCATGTCGCTGTGGAATGCCATGGAGGATGACTGTAAAGTCATTAGTGTATTTGGAGAATGGATCCAGCTTTACTGGTAATGAGATATTGTTCTTGTTAATCAGTACAGAGAACACTAATCTGATGTTATTGCCAATGTGAAACAAATCAAATGCATGAGTATAGGGTAGTCTTTCTGTTTGCCAAGTATGAAACTCATGGTCACTGGTTTGTTTAAGTCAACAGTGACAGCACTGACATGGTTGGGACCAGACACTGCCTCATGTTGCAGTGTTCTCCATAATAGTGATTCCTTATTAGGGAAGCATCTGGATCTCTTGTCTGTAAAAACTTCAAAGTGTATCCCACTGGCATGGTTGCCAAAATGGTCTACTCTAACATACTCCAGCAATACATCCCCATTTGTTATTGTGATGTCATATTTAATGAAGGAAATTCCTCTGCCATAGGGGCCAATTATTGTAAGGAGAATGTATTGTATTATTACTTTCTTGCAGTCTTGAAAGTACAAGGTTGATAAATCTGAGAGAGAGTTACTGTACTGCAGCTGTTCACCACAGTCTTGGAATGCTAAATTTTTAACTACAACTATCTGAATATTGTAAAATGCTAAGTTTGCTCTGTTGGTGCACTGAATTTGTGATCTGACATTTTCACAAGTACCATTACTGCTATGGTTGCAACACTCATTAGTGGCGTTCCATTTAGCAAACTGCCAACTGGCTCAAGTACATGGATACCACAACCAATGACAATCGCAGAATTATTCCCAATGTGTGTAAGAGCATAGTTCAGTGACCCACATGATTCATTAAGGTGTCGTGGATGGGGTACTGGGTCACTTGTTGGTGTGTCATGTATACACTGTGGACTATCATCTCCTGTTGTACTAACCCACATGGTTCTTGTGTAGTCCTCAGAAGCTGCTCCAGTGCAGCATGTGAGCAGCCACAGCACACACACCAGTAGGCAGTGTTTGGCTAGCTGACTTCAAATTCATTGTGTTGATGACTTCCTTTATAGGCTTGTAAGGTATGGTTGCATAATCCTATATGAAACCAACATCCCATATATATGTACGTATGTGCAGATGAGGCATTGATCAGGAATGAACAAGGAAAGTGATAGAAGATTCAAATATATTGAGAACAAGCATTTGATGAAGGGTGACTGTTGTACAGTTGACAGCTATACACATGGTGTCATAACAGAAATTCAAAAGGCAGAATAACTCATGCAAGGTTTATGCAAGGTCTATTATTATATCGATAGAGAACTGTGAAGAATGATTAAGAGAACGAATATACCATGCACTTTGCCCCAAAACTCACAGATGATATGTGACAGCTTCCCAATGTCTTGGCTGGCCTTGGTGTGTGGCAGCTAGTTATTCTGTCTGAATTGCTTAATGTGTAGATTCGACAGTCCCACCGTATTGCTGTTGCAGAAGCTGACAATGCTGGGTGTATAACACCAACTTACATAGTGCACTCTGTTTCCACAGCTTGTCGAGGTTCTATCTAGGATACAATATAGGGGGAAGGTTTAGAGCACAAAAGTAGAAAGATGGTCTGGGATCCTGCCTCCTAGAAACATTTTGGATTGAGAGTCTTTGAATTTGATTCTAATGCATTCTGGGAAGAAAATCACATTACTGCCATTTTCACTGGAATTGGCCAATTGTTCCTTCAATCAATGTTGTGTGTAATACTGGATTGTATCCATCTCTTAACCTACGACTGTAATTTTGGGAGTTCAACACTGAAACTGTTAATAATAATGGATTTATTCATAATGAATGATCTGCACCGTGGTCAATCACACGTGATATATGCATATGGCTATAATGGAGTCACAAGTACACATGATTCATCCATTGTTAGTTTATACAATATAAACCCTCTAATTGTATATTGTCAATGTGAATATTCCATGAACGACAATTTGACGAATTGAACCTGTTATATATGGCATTTGCGTATTGCACTGTCTATTATTATGTTTTGGGAATCATTTAGCCACTTTCATATTGTGCTTATATATTATGGTCATGTGGCTCCATTTACGTATGTATACTTGATGGTTAATGGCTGAAGAAGCGTTAAGATGATTTCAGTGCATGATCAGTGAAGTGCTAGGTATCAGTCATGCATTCCTCATATTTTCAAACAGTACTAACATTATTACATTAACCATTGGCAGACACAACAATTACAGATTGACTATCTTCTTCTGATGTACGTACATACTTAATTTATCTATAACCTATTGTATAACAATGGCCAATACAGATCGTATATGTGCATATATGTGTGTACTTGAAGAGGATTCATTGTGTTGGTGCATGCTTTCCATTGTAGACCTGCTGGTAAAGAAGCCTTAGGGCATCATGGCTTATGTCAGGAGTGCATGCATAGCATGACATCAGCATATAATTATACTGGCGGTAGAAGAGAATAAATGAGAATATATGTATTAATTACAGTATATGACAACTGCATAGGGTACAGCTAGTGTACGGTAAAATGTAATGCTCAAACTACATAGAGAAGTGATGTTGTAGTACTAAACAATGAGAAACACTGAACAAAAATTGTAAGCAAGACATTAATTGTACAAGTGTGAATGACTGTTTCTGTCTCTGCTCCAATCATCATCTTGATCTGTGTTGGGTAATCATCTATTATTTGAACAAGGTTCCCAAGACTAGCTCTCAGGTAGGGCACTATTGGGTCACTCATCATTCCTCTTTTTTCTGGCAGTAGCTACTGCTGGCACATGTACTTCACACACACATATATATAGTGCTGCATATAGATGCACCCAGAGTAACTGTCTTTGGTGGGCTATGCATGTGTGTACAATTCCAATTTGGTGGACAGTGATGAATTTGAAGGACATTATACAATGAAATTAAGCAAAGAGCTTTGAGAAAGTTATGTAGATGATTACTGGCTACTTTCCTACAAGGTGAGGCTAACAGCAGAAATGTAATTCTGGTGTCTTGAATATATGTATGTATTGCTACATTATTGGCTTCAGTCACAGTATCAGTAATATTATTATAATAGAACATTCACAGTATATGTGTGATGCTGAAGTGCTAATGCAAACAAACTTCATTGAGAAAGAGAGTTTGAAATCAGTAATGATGTGCATAATATAAACTGTAAGGAACAGTATGCAAAGAAAAGAATATGGCATTAATGCTGTGATTCTATGTACTGAATCATGTGTACATTGTTAACAATATGATTTTATTATTAAGCTAGCTATGTTTCTGTCTCTGTCTCAGTCACTGTACACGTATCATCATCCTCCGAGGTGGGCACTCCAGCACGCAGTTCTGTTATTAGAACAAGGTTTCCAAGTCTCTCTGCTGGTGCTTCCAACAGTGGCTCAGCATATTCCTCCCTTTCTTCTTCCTGTTTCTGGCAGCATCTCAATTGCCTGCACTTCAGGTACACCTTATTTCCCAGTAGAATGCCAGGATACAGGAGGGGTAGGTAGATGAGGATCATCTGGATGGAAGCATAGAGCTGTTTTCTCCCAATGGGTGAGTTGAGATCAGTTATGTGATGACTCAGGATGAGGATGAAGGCCAGGTTACCAAGGATGGCTGTATCCAAAGCGTTGAATTTGCGTGAGTTGTAGGGTTGCAAGGCGGCAATGAGTAGCAGCAAGGCCACAACAAGGAAGATCTGAATGCGGAGAGCATCTTCTGCTCTGGGTGTGAACACAGCCACAAGGAGGTGGACAATGCGATGAATGAGGTAGAGTGAAGAGAAGCTTCTGAAGCGCTCCTTGTAGCAGCCTTGAAAGACATTGATAAAGTGGTAGACCCATCTGTCAGTGTAGACATTGCTGCAGAATGTCTGAATTCTCTGCAGCTTCCTCAATGGTGGCACAGCTATGAGGAGTCTACCAAACAGCTGAGGCCCAATGGGAAGAGTGAGGAGAAGAAAGGAGGGCAGAAGGACAAACACTAGCAGTATGACAATGGCTGGTATGAAGTATGCAATGAGTTGTATGGAGCCATAGGGCACAGAGCCCTGCCACCACACCACCACCTTCCTCTCCCCATCCTCCCCTGTGATGGTCTGGTGGACAAGGATGTAGAAGGAGCTGACTAGAAAACGAGTGAATCCAAGAATGACAAAGGCAGGAAGTGCTCTGTCATATGACATGCCATCTGAGTACTTTGCCTTCCATCGTCGCATTCTCCTGAGGCATTGGTCCACTCGGTGACAGCATATCCACTTCTCTGCTGACCTCTCCAGAACAGTGAGTGTGATGGCCACTGTCAGTGGGAACAGTCCAATGGAGTAGTGAAGAAGGAGTGTCTGAAGCAGGGTGAGGTTGGCATTTGGTGCAAGGCAGTATGGTGGGAGGAGCACTCCAAAGAAGTCCAAGTTCCACATGCCATACAGAAATCGGTATATCCTGCCAAATGAATTGTGCACTGATCCCAACTCAGCATCACCTCTGATAGTGGAGAAGGCCAGGAGTTGTGCAAACAGCAGAAATGAGTTGAACCTTCCTGACACTAGATCTATGTTGAAGAGCATCAAGACAAACATGAAGGCGAACATGGGCACCCACTAACTCAGGATCCACATGAGAATGCCCACTTTACTGAGCCCTTCCTCACAACTGACACAGACTGGTCTTATTCCATTAAAGTTCACTGCAGTTCCTTTTCCTTCCAGGCAGTCACCACAGAGAAGCCCTTTACGATTATTATATTTGCTACAGACTATTTCTTGAAGCTGTTCCTGGGAATTGTTCTGAGGAAGTGTAATTTGCTGTGTTTGACAATGTCCTGGAGGGCATTGTCCAGTGAAGAACTTCTGTCCATCACAGCTGTGTTGGTCATTGGATGGCAGGTATCCAGCCCAGTGGTCTCTCTTCAAGACAGCGCCAATCTTCTCAGGGTGACTCTCTTTACAGTCTGCTATCCCAACCACACTGAGCACCCCACAGTGACAAGTTCCCATACGTCCTGGGCCATATCGGAAGACATAGCCAGGAGGACAGCACTGAAGCTCTATGTTCATCACCAGGAGTAGGTCTGTGTTGTCCACTGACTGCAGAACCAGCTGAGGAGGTCTAACTACTGCAGATGTGTTGCCTGTGTTGCTAGGGAAGGAATGGTTGGCCATGCCATGCTGCTGTGGAATGCCATGGAGGATGACTGTAAAGTCAGCAGTGAATTTGGAGAAAGGATTCGGCTGCACTGGAATTGAATCTTCCTTCTTGTTAACCACTACTGTGAATACTGTATTGATGATGTTACCAAGCTCATCATATGCATGAGTATAGGGTAGTCTCTTCTGTATGCCAGGTATGAAGCACATTGTCAGGGGGTTGCTGAAGTCAGCTATAGCTCTGTGATTAATATTCACATAGTTTGATCCAGCAACTACCTCATTTTGCAATGCTCTCCATGGCTTACTGTCATTGGTTACCTCATCATAAAGAAAAATCAATTTTAAATGAATTATGTCAAATAGACTGAACATAAGCCATTCAGGGTCTGGTTCGAAAGTCCTGGTGGTATTCCTTGCTGTGCTCCCAGATAAGCAATTTCGAATGTCTTTTATGTAAACTGACTGTCCTTCAGACATGGCTGAGTTTTTATAGAAGATGAATGCACCTCTGTTCTCTTCCCAGTCTTGGTCAAGCTGGAGGAAACAGTTTGACACTGGTACCAGTCCAGGTGCAGAGCTTGCATAAATGGCACCTCCTCTCTGAAAGGCATGATTTGCATTAAAGATTAATGCTACATTTTTGCCAACTCTGATGTAACTCTCTCCATTTAGAGAAAATGCCCCACCATGTGTGGCAACACAGAGTGTGAACCCACCCCATGTATTTGACTGGAATATAATTTCTGAATCTAGTGCATAAATTCCCTGTGTAGAAGCTCCACATTGCATGTTTAGATTCCCAGCCATTATCTGTACTGACTTTGCTAAGATTAGGCTAGTGTTGGTGTTTGCTTGAAAAGAAGGCCTGACATTTTGTGTCAATTCGTTCTGTATATCTTTCATGTGGACTTTGTTCAAAGTGATGTCATTTTCACTCTGATCCATATACAATGGAAACAATGTCATCAGAAATTGAGTAGTCAAATGTGCTTCAGTGTTTGTCATTATGACACCTCTGAACAACCTCTTCCCATGAGTAGGAAGTGACTGGAAGGCACATGCACTTCCACTTGCTGCTGTGTTATGAAATAGTGTTACATTGTCCACAATCACCCTGTCTCCACTGTCGCCTTGATAAGCTGAATGCTTGTAAAGCATAGATATGCCCCCACCAATTCCTTGCTCTGCTGAATTAAAGAAAACAGCACACTCTGTAAAATTGACAATATTATTTGTCACAGATGTAGCACTGACAGTGGAGAACTCCACATGTACAGCTCCACCCATTCTGTCATGTTTCTCTGATGGGAGAAGGGTATTTCTTGCAAAATAGTCTCTGAATAATTCTACCTTGTTTGCTTTAGTTGCATTCTGAATATGAATAAACATGCCTCCACCACAGTGAGCTGTATTGTCAATAAGGTCTGTCCTTGTGATGTGAATGGTGTTATTGTCTGAGGAATCCTGCAGGATGAGGTAGACCCCACCACCAAGTTCTGCAGAACCGTCGAAGATATAAGTGTCCACTACTTTGACTGTATTCTGACTGGCAAAGTCCTTGCAGACAAGAGCAATGCCACCACCCATAATGGCATGAGTGTATTCAAACAGACTGTCTCTGATTTCCACTGAATTCTCCATAGCATGTTCACTGAATTCAATATACCCCCCAGCACCCCAACGTGCCCTACAGAACTGCGATTCTAAGTCCATTGCTTGTATGTCATTTCTCCTTGCCCATCCCGTGACTCTTACTTGTAGTCCTCTCTCCATGTTAGATGCCTGTAATCGTATTCCCTGAAGCAGAATCACATTTTCATCTGATCGATTTGAAATTTCAATGGTGAGTGCATTCCCTGTGAGTGAACTTACAATAACTGACACAATTTGAATGCGATTTCTCGCTGAGTTGCCTCTGACTTCTACCTTGACACTGGAATGTGTACATGTAGTGGAGTTGTTTGCAGCAGTCTTGGTATTCTTTGACCAGTCTGTATTGAATGTGGCACCAGTGTTGTGATGTAGCTCTGGTTTCTCTGAGACAACAGAGTCTACCACTGATACATTATAACCATGTACTCTGTCAAGTAGGGCTATGGAGATGCCACCAGTAATACACCTGGTGTTTCCTTTGAGGACAACATTGGTGAGATTAATCACGCCACCCTCTCCATCTCCAATCACAGTAATGTTGATGCCTATGAATGCTGCAAGGTTATAAATCGAGTGGATATTGTCATTCTCAACATATATATTATTCAGTTGAAGCTTCTCATGATCATTTGTCACAGAACTTTCTTTTGTGCTACC
Organism: Ianthella basta; assembly: GCA_964019415.1. Lineage (NCBI taxonomy): Eukaryota > Metazoa > Porifera > Demospongiae > Verongiida > Ianthellidae > Ianthella > Ianthella basta. The sequence continues at coordinate 2,549,038 of OZ025880.1, forward strand.
AGTAAGAACTTCAAAGTGTATCCCACTGCCATGGAAACCAAAGTGGTATATTACAACAGAATCCAACGACGCCTCCCCATGTGTGATTGAGGTGTCATACCTGATGAATGAAATACCTCTTCCATAGGGCCCAGTTATATTAATGTAAATGTTTTGAATCAGTACTGTATTGCAGTCTTGGAAGTACAGGGTTGAGGAGCGTGCGAGAGACTCATAGTGCTGCAGCTGTTCGCCACAGTCCTGAAATGCTACGAAATCAATTCCAACAAACTGCACATTGTAAAATGCCAGGTTTGCTCCATCACAGCACTGAATTTGTGGGACACCGTTATCACAAACACCCATTACCCCTATACCTGCAACATTCAACAGTGGTGTACCATCTGGTAAGCTGTCAACTGGCTTAAGTACGTGGATGCCACAACCAATGACAATTAATGTCTCATTCTGAACGTGTGTAAGAGCATAGTTCAGTGACGCACATGATTCATTGAGGTGGCGTGGATGGGGTATTGCATCACTTGCTGGTGCATCAAGAATGCACTGTGGACTATCCTCTCCTGTTGTACTAACCCATATGGTTCGGTCAGTCTCAGAAGCTGCTCCAGTGCAGCATTCAGGTAGTAAAAGTATACACACCAGCAGGCTGTATTTGAACAGAATTGGTTGCATCACTTTCATGTATATGCCTTTGCTGTAAGTTGACCTGTTGGATGGGAATAAATTGTCATGAAGTGTTATACTAAATCAATGGTGTACAGTACCTCTGGAATGCAAAATAGGTTAGGGGTAATATTCTGTCAACAGAACAGGCAAATTGTATTATCCAATTTCAAATTCATCAAGTTAGATGCTGAAAAATGGTGATTATGGGAAAAAGTAATCTGTTATTGTTTGGAAGTATTCACAGTTACAGGCTTACTGCATGCAGCAACAGACAAACACAGCCTACATAATGGAATAATGCTAGCTTACTATATACCAACTTACAGATTATTGTTGTGACAATCACAATTCCTTTCACGGGAGCTCTTGGACAAAGAAGAGAATCACACTGAAAAGAGTGACAAAATTGCTTTGTCTGATTTTATATTGGCAGCTGCAAAAGGGCCATATATAATATCTGTAGGGTCTGCTTCAGTTGTGCGGCACTCTACCTGCAGCACTGTGCTTTTATGGTGCTTGTTACAAGCATTGATTATGAAATAGATACATTATTAAATTATGTTTGTTTTCACTCTAGTGTTTTTGCACACACAACAGCTGCATATATAGTGAGAGTACCAGCTGTTGACTCCTCATTGTTATTCAATACTTAGTACCCATGGGATACATAAATTGCTTGTTACCATATCTATAGCTACGAAATGGATAATACACCAAATCACCCAAGTATGCACACTGAGCTACTGTCATGTGTACAGTGCGGCTGGGGACTGGGGACCAGTCATGCGTAAGTAAGATAGATGTGGCAAAAAGGAAGCATGCATGCATGCAGTCTTATTTATTGGTCTGCTTCAGAGTGTCATCACGATGCATCTGTCATGATGGCTGAATTCTATATCTCGTAATGGAAGCACTTGCAGCTCCACCTAAGTATAGGTAAATCTCTTCTTGACTGCTGAGTGAGCCACATTAAAGGTGAATGCAGCTGCTCAAAATTTCTGTTCCATGCAGACCATGCTGGGAGCACTCTTAAGTGCCAATACAGTCACCACTAATACATGCATATATACCAGACCTGCAGCTTATCCAGTGATATTATCATCTCACATCATGATCAGCCTGTCATCACGTGCATTGGAGGCATTGGTCGGAATATGTGTGTGTGATTCCATATGCAGCTGCAGGCTTGCAGTTGTTATCACGTCTTTCTCAGCTGTAACTTCTTTGTTTCATCATAATGTGTGCATGCAAGAACGTGACTGCCATTGTCAAGCATGTTCCACATAAAGAAAAGCTTTGATTGCATTGCTTGCCTGTTTGTTGCAGCTGCATGGCCCAGGATGTGCACTGCATAGCTACATACTATGCCAAGGTTCCATGCAGTGGTGGCCTTGGCAATGGTGACAGTAGCTGCAACTCAGCAGAAATTAATGGCTCAACATGTAGTGAAACTGTATAGTTCATGAATACTCTATTCACACATGATGTATATGAAAGACACATACACAATCATCCATTGTTATTATTAACAAAGAAAGGTCTCAGTATTGAATGTGAACCCTAGTGCATCCATTGTGCTGTAATTGAGTGATTAGGTGCGGGCTTGTTTGTCATGATCACTGCTGTGATTGCCTGCCCTATTGTATTGCTAGGATTCAACCGGGTTCTATTCATTAATTCTATACTGAACAGTGGAGCCATTGTGCGTAGGCAATTCTTGAACCGGTTCACACCTGATGGTCAACAGGACAGATTAATTGTATTAGTGCATGCCCATTGACTTATTGTCATACCCTGAATGAGATAGCACAATGCACTAGGGTTCACATTCAGTACAGAGACCTTTCTTTGTGCACACTAATGATGGATGATTGTGTACGTGTCTTTCAAATACATCATGTGTGAATAGAGCATTCATGGACTGCAGTTTCACTGCATGTTGACACATTTAATTCAGTAGAATTGTAATTATTGCCACTGTTGGGAACATGATGGTGTAAGTATGCATGCCATATACAGTAGATGCAGCATAATATTATATAGGACTAATGTATTTATGTATGCATGATCATGCTTGCAACAATGACAGCCACACATGCATACATGCTCGTGAAAGACCATATTTTGTTCTACATATGACTCTTTGCACAGGCAATGTCTCTTGCTAGACTGTCTGGTTGAGGTAGACACCAGGAAACCTGACTCACAGTGAACTGTTGAGTTGAGAAGGATCTATTCCAGGCAGGAGAAAATTTTCATTTGCAGGCAAGTCCAGTCTTTGGGTACCTCCTACAGAGTGACAGAGGGTGACAGATGTATTGATAACCATTGATACAAAAGAATTGATTGCAGGACCCACCCCCTGCCTCCAATGCTTCACAGACACAGTAACAATGGTGGTGAGATCCAAGCGGGAAGCAGGCTTCTGAAATACAAAATGTCAATTATTACTATTACAAATTTTATATCTCTCTACTATATATATAACTAGCAGGAAAGCCCGCCTTTGGCGGGCTTCCCTGCTCCGGCGCCTCCACAACAGCTGCTGCATGGTAGCTACTCCATGACAGTGTGGCTTATGATTGTGTGGGTATATACTGTGGGCACATCAAGTAAATTGGAAGCTTATGTATGCTCAGGGGAACACCATGTCTTAAGATGGTTTTGGACAGGTCATGCATGTTACTGTTCCAGGTCAAAGTGTGATGAAAAGTCACTGATTGGGCTACTATATCCCACTTTGGCCTAGAACAGTACCATGCATGTACTGTCCAAAACCATCAAGACATGTTGCTCACCTGAGTGTACTTAAGCTCCAATACTTGATGTGCCCACACAGCTATACAACGGTGAATAGAAGGTGCAAAATGTTGCCTACAGATTGTTAGCTATCATTGACTTGATGCAAAAGCAGCAACATGCTCACAGAAGGAAGAGGTCTATGATGTTGCTGGATTGTAGACTCATATTGTAGCTGATGTATATCAGAATGGTGCCATAGATGGTGTTGGCTGCAGCTCTGTTGCTTCACAGAAGGAAGAGGTTTACCATGTTGCCGCATGGCGTCTTTTTCCGTAACGGATGGAAAACGTGCGACGCTCTTCGCAGGCGCGGCGAATCATCTTCCGTCTACCCCCTTATAGCCATGACCATGCGGCGCTCTGTCATAATCCTGAGTTTCACGTCGATCGCGCGCAAACTGCGTGAGGAATTTGCGAACAGAGGATTTGAGCTCTACCAAAATATATAGAGAGCTTATAAGTTCTACTGTATCACATTGCATGTACTTCTTCTTTTGTTCCATGTATGTATACATATACCTTGTTCTTGGTGCCTATATAAAATGTAGCCTGTGAGGTTAAATGGGTTTAAGTCAACAGTGACAGCACTGACATGGTTGGGACCAGACACTTACTCATGTTGCAGTGTTCTCCATAATATATTTCCTTCGTTTGACATTACTTCAGGATGATATAGGAATGCAAAGTTAAAATGAAACATTAATACTAAACCAAGGCTAACCAGATTTATATGGGGTGCTAAAGTAGCAGTGATGTTCTTTAGTGTGCTCCTAGAAAAGCAGTTTTGTAAATCAGATGCATCAACTGACTGGCCTTCATTCTTGGCAGTGTTGTCCCTGAACATGAGTGCACCGTGGTTCTCTTCCATTTCTTGGTCATACTGGAGGAAACAGTTTGATACTGGTACCACTCCAGGCTCGGAGCTAGTGTATATGGCACCTCCTCTCTGAAAGGCATGGTTTGCAAATAAGGTTATATTTACACCTTTGTAACTGTGATGTGGCTCTCTCCATACAGAGCAATAGCACCACCGTGTGTAGCAACACAGTAGGCAAACAAAGCCGAAGTATTTGCCTTTAGAAAAATCTCTGAATCTAGTGCATAAATTCCCTGTGATCTTGCTCCACAAAAATGGCTAGTATGCCTGTTGTCAATGTTATCTGTACTGATTTCCCAAAAATTAAGTTTGTGTTGCTTTTCACCTGAAAAGTGGGGTTGATGGTTTGTAATAGTTGCTTGCGTAGAAATGCAGTTGCCTGATTGATTGAATCAGTGAACATCTTGACAGGGTCCACAGTATAAAGCTTTGATATTGCTTCCTTCAAGTTGTTTGGATATTCTGCCAAAAGTGCAACAGTGTTTATAATTCTAACACCTCTGAACAACCACTTCCCATGAGTAGGAAGTGACTGAAAGGCACATGCACTTCCACTTGCTGCAATGTTGTGAAAAATTGTTACAGTATTCAAAACTACACCAACTCCAATGTTGCCTTGGTAACGGGAGTGTCTGTAGAGTACGGATATACCTCCACCAACTCCTCGTTCAGTTCTGTTGAAGATAATCTGAAATCTTGTGAAACTGACAAAGTTGTCTGTCCTGAAGGTGGCACTGACAATTGAGAGCTCCACATGAACACCTCCACCCATTAAGTCGTGTCTCTCTGATGGGAGAAGGGTATTGTGAAAAAAGTAACAATCCAGTAATTCTACCCTAGGCTGTTTGCTACTGATGAATCTTGAATCTGAATAAACATGCCTCCTCCACAAAGTGCTATGTTGTTGCTAAGGTTTATCTGTGTGAGATGAATAGAGTTATTGGTTGAGGAATTCTGAAAGACAAAATACACCCCACCACCCTGTTTGGCAGAACCGTTAAAGACTCGAATGTCAAGTGCTTTGAAAATGTTCTGAGTAGCAAAGTCCATGTACGCAACTGCAGTGCCTCCACCTCTGAGGGCATGATTAAGAGTAAAGTCATGAGAGAGGCCATTGTTACCAGATCTCATTACTACTAAATTCCCCATGGCATGTTCACTGAATTCAATGTACCCCCAGCTCCACAGAGCTAGGGCTCTATGGAACCATGATACTATACCAGTCACATGTATTTCATTCCTCTTTGTCCGTCCTGTAACTGTTACTTGTAGTCCTCTCCTGGATACTTCTGAGCTGTTTGATCCCAACAAGTGTACTTTCTGAAGCAGGATGACATTTTCCTGTGACTTATCTGTAACTTCAATGGAAAATGCGCTGCCTGGAACTACTCTGCACTTGCTCACATAGACATTTCCAAATTGTATGTAGTTACCCGTGGTATTTCCTCTGAGTTCAATCTTGATGCTGGAATACGTAGTGGAGTCATTTGCAGGACTCTTGGTTATATTAGCGGAGCCTCGTAGCAATACCTTGTAACCAAGCACTGCATCATGTAGAGCAATTGAGATGCCACTACCTCTGGTTGCTGCATTGACAATGACATTGGAAAGAGTAATCTCACCACCCTCTCCGTCTCCCCTCACAGTAATGTTGATGCCTGTGAATGATGTGGTATATGTCCACTAGTTGATATTTCTCATGATTCCTTATTAGGGAAGCATCTGGATCTCTTGTCTGGCCTGTAAAAACTTCAAAGTGTATCCCACTGGCATGGTTGCCAAAATGGTCTACTCTAACATACTCCAGCAAAACATCCCCATTTGTTATTGTGATGCCATATTTAATGAAGGAAATTCCTCTGCCATAGGGGCCAATTATTGTAAGGAGAATGTATTGTATTATTACTTTCTTGCAGTCTTGAAAGTACAGGGTTGAAAGATCCAAGAGAGAATCACTGTACTGCAGCTGTTCACCACAATCTTGGAATGCTACATTTTTAACTACAACTATCTGAATATTGTAAAATGCTAAGTTTGCTCTGTTGGTGCACTGAATTTGTGATCCGCCATTTTCACAAGTACCCATTACTGCTATGGTTGCAACACTCATTAGTGGCATTCCATTTAGCAAACTGTCAACTGGCTCAAGTACATGGATGCCACAACCAATGACAATTGCATAATTTTTCCCAATGTGTGTAAGAGCGTAGTTCGGCGACCCACATGATTCATTAAGGTGCTGTGGATGATGTACTGGGTCACTTGTTGGTGTGTCATGTATACACTGTGGACTATCCTCTCCTGTTGTACTAACCCACATGGTTCTTGTGTAGTCCTCAGAAACTGCTCCAGTGCAGCATGTGAGCAGCCACAGCACACACACCAGTAGGATGTGTTTGACTAGAACTGACTTCATTGTGTTGATGACTTCCTTTATAGGCTTGTAAGGTATGGTTGCGTAACCTATATGAAACCAACATCCTATATATATGTACATATGTGTAGATGAGGCATTGATCAGGAATGAACAAGGAAAGTGATAGAAGGTTCAAATATATTGAGAACAAGCATTTGATGAAGGGTGACTGTTGTACAGTTGACAGCTATGCACATGGTGTCATACAGAAATTCAAGAGGCAGAATAACTCATGCAAGGTTTATGCAGGGTCTATAATTATATATCGATAGAGAACTGTGAAGAATGATTAAGAGAAAGAATATACCATGCACTTTGCCCCAAAACTCACAGATGATATGTGACAGCTTCCCAATGTCTTGGCTGGCCTGGGTGTGTGGCAGCTAGTTATTCTGTCTGAATTGTTCAATGTGTAGATTCGACAGTCCCACCGTATTGCTGTTGAAGAATCTGACAATGCTGGGTGTATAACACCAACTTACATAGTGCACTCTGTTTCCACAGCTTGTCGAGGTTCTATCTAGGATACAATATAGGGGGAAGGTTTAGAGCACAAAAGTAGAAAGATGGTCTGGGATCCTGCCTCCCAGAAAAATTTTGGATTGAGAGTCTTTGAATTTGATTCTAATGCATTCTGGGAAGAAAATCACATTACTGCCATTTTCACTGGAATTGGCCAATTGTTCCTTCAATCAATGTTGTGTGTAATACTGGATTGTGTCCATCTCTTAACCTATGACTGTAATTTTAGGAGTCCAACACTGAAACTGTTAAAAATAATAGATTTATTCATAATGAATGATCTGCACCGTGGTCAATCACACGTGATATATGCATATGGCTATAATGGAGTCACAAGTACACATGATCATCCATTGTTAGTTTATACAATATAAACCCTCTAATTGTTTATTGTCAATGCGAATATTCCGTGAATGACAATTTGATGAATTGAATCTGTTATATGTGGCATTTGTGTACTGCACTGTCTATTATTATGTTTTGGGAATCATTTAGCCACTTTCATATTGTGCTTATGTATTCTGGTCATGTGGCTCCATTTACGCATGTATACTGGATGGTTAATGGCTGAAGATATGACTGTAGGGAGCGTTAAGATGATTTCAGTGCATGATCAGTGAAGTGCTAGGTATCAGTCATGCATTCCTCATAGTTTCAAACAGTATGTACATTATTACATTAACCATTGGCAGACACAACAATTAAAGATTGACTATCTTCTTCTGATGTACATACTTAATATATCTATAACCTATTGTATAACAATGGCCAATACAGATCGTATATGTGTATATATGTGTGTACTTGAAGAGGCTTCATTGTGTTGGTGCATGCTTTCCATTGTAGACCTGCTGGTAAAGAAGCCTTAGGGCATCATGGCTTATGCCAGGAGTGCATGCATAGCATGACATCAAGCATATAATTATACTGGCGGTAGAAGAGAATAAATGAGAATAATTATATGTATTAATTACAGTATATGACAACTGCATAGGGTACAGCTAGTGTACGGTAAAATGTAATGCTCAAACTACATAGAGAAGTGATGTTGTAGTACTAAACAATGAGAAACACTGAACAAAAATTGTAAGCAAGACATTAATTGTACAATTGTGAATAACTGTTTCTGTCTCTGTTCCAATCATCATCTTGATCTGTGTTGGGTAATCATCTATTATTTGAACAAGGTTCCCAAGACTAGCTCTCAGGTAGGGCACTATTGGGTCACTCATCATTCCTCTTTTTTCTGGCAGTAGCTACTGCTGGCACATGTACTTCACACACACATATATATAGTGCTGCGTATATATGCACCCAGAGTAACTGTCTTTGGTGGGCTATGCATGTGTGTACGATTCCAATTTGGCGGACAGTGATGAATTTGAAGGACATTATACAATAAAATTAAGCAAAGAGCTTTGAGAAAGTTATGTAGATGATTACTGGCTACTTTCCTACAAGGTGAGGCTAATGGCAGAAATGTAATTCTGGTGTCTTATGCATACTTTCATATGTTTTTGTTTGAATGCTTATAAACAGGTATATAGTACAAAGCTTTGCTGCACCAATCTGTGCTGAATTGCACGTTATATAATGTACGAAGTGTAACCAAAGTGTAATACACTGCTCTTCTTTTCTCTGCTCATGTGAAGTTTGACGTTGAGCTACTGAGGCACATGGAAGGGTTGCTTCAAGACATACGTACAGTATACATACTCCAGTCTGTGTCCTGCAACGGAGTGGAAAGGGAGGCCATGCAAGGAGAGGCTGACACAAAGAAAGTGGAGGAAGGTGACCCCAACAGTGACGTGAGAAGGATAGCAAGCATTAATTTAATTATTATAGCTACTCGCAGAAAGCTAAGCATGAAGTTTTCTTAATTGTAAATAAGTAACTGATTGATATGATGATAAATCTAACACATGGGAATGTGAGTTAATGCATCTACAAATTACATTAAGGTATTGTACATTGCATTGAGTAGCATGTAGTGTGTATGATGACTCATAAATACACACTTAACTGCTCTGTCTGTGTGTGTGTGTGTGTGTGTGTGTGTGTGTGTGTGTGTGTGTGTGTGTGTGTGTGTTTACATGACTGAATATTTGCCTTACAAATGGCTAAACATTATCAATATCTATACTTGTTCTAACTGTCTATTTGCACTTAATTGCTATTCTATGTTATAATTTTGGGTAGGACAGACAACGTTTAGAACTACACATGGTGAGGAAAGAAAGGGGGAAGGGAAAAATGGCAGTGAACTGTACCAGCACTGGCAACCTCCTGATCTTTAGCCGACCCTTTAGCAGCCGGGTCACTGGTCACCGCCAACAGCCACTGATCCATTCCCTCCTCATATACTGATGGGGCTTCTTTGGAGCAGGCTTGAACAAGCTTCCCCCCTTCCCCCTTCTTTCCTTACCATGTGTAGTTCCGAACGTTGTCTTTCATTCGTGTCACCATGGTACCTAGACCATCTTAATTAACTTTGGGTAGGATAGCTTCACAATTTACATTCACCTAGCTTCCTGTTGTTGTATTGTGTCAGCATGAATATACATAATTGCACAACACTGTATACTATGGTATACAATATATGTCGTATGAATTATGATAAGCCCAAATTTTGAAGCCATAGAAAGGGCTGCATACATGGTTAAGGCAGTGAGAGCTTAGTAAAGTTGACTCATTGTCAGTTGATTTGATAGACTATTTGTAGCAGAATGCAAAGATTTCTTCAAATCGGTTCATATAGACAAAAGCTTCGTTTGCCGGTTTTCGGCCATGTTCAGGAGTAGTGCGACTTTTCGTTTGTATTACAGCATACAAACAACCACTGCCATCCCTACATAGACAGCACTACTGTGCTGTCTGATAACCAGTTCATATTTATTACTGAAAATGTGAAGCATGTACAGTGTGAATATATGTATGTATTGCTACATTATTGGCTTCAGTCACAGTATCAGTAATATTATTATAATAGAACATTCACAGTATATGTGTGATGCTGAAGTGCTAATGCAAACAAAATCATTGAGAGAGTTTGAAATCAGTAATGATGTGCATAATATAAAATGTAGGGAATAGTATGCAAAGAAAAGAATATAGCATTAATGGTGCGATTCTATGTACTGGATCATGTGTACATTGTTGACATATTACGTACAATTTGATTTTATTATTAAGCTAGCTAAGTTTCTGTTTCTGTCTCAGTCACTGTGTCATCATCCTCTGAGGTGGGCACTCCAGCACGCAGTTCTGTTATTAGAACAAGGTTTCCAAGTCTCTCTGCTGGTGCTTCCAACAGTGGCTCAGCATATTCCTCCCTTTCTTCTTCCTGTTTCTGGCAACAGCTCAACTGCCTGCACTTCAGGTACACCTTATTTCCCAGTAGAATGCCAGGATACAGGAGGGGTAGGTAGATGAGGATCATCTGGATGGAAGCAAAGAACTGTTTTGTCCCAATGGGTGTGTTGAGATCAGTTATGTGTAGACTCAGGATGAGGATGAGGGCAAGGTTACCAAGGATGGCTGTATCCAAAGCGTTGAATTTGCGTGAGTTGTAGGGTTGCAAGGCGGCAATGAGTAGCAGCAAGGCCACAACAAGGAAGATCTGGATACGGAGAGCATCTTCTGCTCTGGGCGTGAACACAGCTACAAGGAGGTGGACAATGCGATGAATAAGGTAGAGTGAGGAGAAGCTTCTGAAGCGCTCCTTATAGCAGCCTTGAAAGACATTGACAAAGTGGTAGACCCATCTGTCAGTGTAGACATTGCTGCAGAATGTCTGAATCCTCTGCAGCTTCCTCAATGGTGGCACAGCTATGAGGAATCTACCAAACAGCTGAGGTCCAATGGGAAGAGTGAGGAGAACAAAGGATGGCAGAAGGACGAACACTAACAGTATGACAATGGCTGGTATGAAGTATGCAATGTGTTGTATGGAGCCATAGGGCACAGAGCCCTGCCACCACACCACCACCTTCCTCTCCCCATCCTCCCCTGTTATGGTCTGATGGACAAGGATGTAGAAGGAGCTGACCAGAAAGCGAGTGAATCCAAGAATGACAAAGGCAGGAAGTGCTCTGTCATATGACATGCCATCTGAGTACTTTGCCTTCCATCGTCGCATTCTCCTGAGACATTGGTCCACTCGGTGACAGCATATCCACTTCTCTGCTGACCTCTCCAGAACAGTGAGTGTGATGGCCACTGTCAGTGGGAACAGTCCAATGGAGTAGTGAAGAAGGAGTGTCTGTAGCAGGGTGAGGTTGGCATTTGGTGCAAGGCAGTATGGTGGGAGGAGTACTCCAAAGAAGTCCAGGTTCCACATGCCATACAGAAATCGGTATATCCTGACAAATGTATTGTGCACTGGTCCCAATTCAGCATCACCTCTGATAGTGGAAAAGGCCAGGAGTTGTGCAAACAGCAGAAATGAGTTGAACCGTCCTGACACTAGATCTATGTTGAAGAGCATCAAGACAAACATGAAGGCGAACATGGGCACCCACTCACTCAGGATCCACACAAGAATGCCCACTTTACTGAGCCCTTCCTCACAATTGACACAGACTGGTCTTATTCCATTAAAGTTCACTGCAGTTCCTTTTCCTTCCAGGCAGTCACCACAGAGAAGCCCTTTACGATTATTATATTTGCTACAGACTATTTCTTGAAGCTGTTCCTGGGAATTGTTCTGAGGAAGTGTAATTTGCTGTGTTTGACAATGTCCTGGAGGGCATTGTCCAGTGAAGAACTTCTGTCCATCACAGCTGTGTTGGTCATTGGATAGCAGGTATCCAGCCCAGTGGTCTCTCTTCAAGACAGCGCCAATCACCTCAGGGTGACTCTCATTACAGTCTGCTATCCCAGTCACACTGAGCACCCCACAGTGACATGTTCCCATATGTCCTGGGCCATATCGGAAGACATAGCCAGGAGGACAGCACTGGAGCTCTATGTTCATCACCAGGAGTAGGTCTGTGTTGTCCACTGACTGCAGAACCAGCTGCGGAGGTCTACCTACAGCAGATGTGTTGCTTGTGTTGCTAGGGAAGGAATGGTTGGCCATGCCATGTCGCTGTGGAATGCCATGGAGGATGACTGTAAAGTCAGCAGTGTACTTGGAGAAAGGATCTGGCTCAAAGTGTAATGTGTCATCCATCTTGTTAATCAGTACAGAGAATATTGAACTGATGTTATGGCCAAAAACATCCTTTGCACGAGTATAGGGAAGTCTTTTCTGTTTGCCAGGGATGAAGTGCATGGTAAGTGGTTTCCTCAGGCCATTTATGGCACTATACATAGCAACATAGTTGGGACCTGAAACTATCTCTCTTTGGACTGCTCTCAGTCTCCAGTCCCTGCTAGATAACTGTGATTGAGAAATGTTCAATGATGGAGTATGCCCACCAGATGTAACATAACAGAATGTAAAGTTGACTTGCCCCTCAAATGATTGCAAGCTAGTAATATGAGCACAATTTGCTGCATTTGCGGTAATATTCCCCAGTGTGCTTCCAGTGATGCAGTTTCGAACATCTGATACATAGAATGACTGACCGTCACCTTTGGCAGTGTTGTTAATGAAAAGGAATGTGACTGTACTGTTTTTCTCTTCCCACTCTTGGTCATACTGGAGAAAACAGTCTGACACTGGTATTGCACCAGGTGCAGAATTAACATAAAGTGCACCTCCTCTTTGAAAGGCATAATTTGCAAGGAACTCTAATCTGGTATTTTTGCCAACTCTGATGTAGCTCTCTCCATGGAGAGCAATAGCACCACCATGTGTGGCAACACAGAACATTGACACTACAGATGAATTTGTCTGGAGCACAATTTCTGAGTCTAACGCATAAATTCCCTGTGAAGATGCGGCACAATTGATGGTTACTCTTTCTGTTGTTATTTGCACTGACTTTGCATAGATTAAATTTTTGTTGGTATCAACCTGAAGAGAAGGGATGATTTTATTAGACACGTGCTTTAGAAAACACATAAAGGAGTAATAGACTACTTCAAGAAATCGATAACAATTTGATAACATTTTCTGCAGTTGCTTGTATTTTGTCCAAACTCCTGAACTAACAAACATTACAGTTACATCTGTTAGTCGAATGCCTGTGAACAACCTCTTCCCATGAGTATTAAGTGACTGGAAGGCACATGCACTTCCACTTGCTGCCTCGCTGTATTCTATTTTGGCCGTATTCACAATCACTCTATCCCCACTGTTCCCTTGGTGACGTGGGTGTCTGTAGAACACTGATATTCCTCCACCAACTCCTTGCCCAGCTGAGTTAAACGAAAGATCACACATTGCAAAATTGACAGTGTTATCAGTTCTGAAGGTGGCATTGACAGTGGAGAACTCTACTTGAGCACCTCCCCCCATCATGTCATATTGTTCTGATGGCACTAGAGAATTGTGCTCCACTCTACCCAATATGTTTACTGCATTTGCTGTTGCAGTATCAATAAACTGAACAAACATGCCTCCTCCGCAATGTGCTTTGTTGTAGCCGAGATAAAGCATTGTGAAATTGAAGGTATTATTACATGAGGAATCCTGAAGGCCGAGATAGAATCCACCACCCACTTCTGCAACATTGTGCTCTGCCTTCATTCCAAGTAGCTCGAGTGTATTCTGAGTAGCAAAGTCCATACATGCTACAGCAATACCTCCACCCCTATGGGCACGATTATAAGCCAAAAGGCTGTCAAATGCGAAATTTACTGAACTCCCCTTGGCATGTCCACTGAATTCAACATACCCTCCAGCTCCCCAGTATGCACTGTGGTACAGAGATGTGATACGAGTCACTAGTATTACGTTTCTCCTTGCCCATCCTGTGATGAGAACTTGTAGTCCTCTGCTGTGTACCTTTGTGCTACTTACTCCCATCAATTGCAAATCCTGAAGCAGGATGACATTTGCCTCTGAGTGATCTGTAACTTTGATGGAGAGTGCACTGCCTGGAGCTAGTCGGCACTTCATCACATTAACATATCCCATTTGTATCTGATTTCCAGTGGAATTGCCTCCAAGTTCAATCTTGATGTTGGAGTGCATAGTGGAGTTGTTTGCATCGCTCTTGATAACATTCGACAAATGATTGTGGCCCCCGCATTGTTCCACAACCATAATGGATATGAATGATACACTGTGACTGCGAAATGCATCATGCAGAGCCAGTGAGATGCCATTACTTCTGGTTGACCTATCAACTGTGATATATATATATGAGACTGCAATCTCAGTGTCCTCCATGTCTCCCATCACAGTGATGTTAATGGCTGTGAATGATGTGGTAAGGTTGTAATGAAATTCTGGCTGGATATTGATGTGGTTAATGTCTATATGCCTCAGTTTAATTGTCTCCCTTGCCATTGAAGCAACTCCTGTGCTACCTGTAAGAACTTCAAAGTGTACCCCACTACCGTGGATGGCAGAATGGTATATTCTCACACTCTCCATTAATACATCGCCACGTATAATTGTAGTATGATGTCTGATAAAGGAAATACCTGTTCCATAGGGGCCAACTATATCTATGACAAGATATTGTATCACCATTTCCTTGCAATTGTAAAAGTACAGGGTTGATGAATCTGAGATGGAATCACTGTACTGTAGCTGTTTTCCACAGCCATAAAATGCCAAGTGTTTAATAACAATTTTCTCAGCATTGTAAAATTCCAAGTTTGCTCCATTAGTGCACTGAATTGTTGGTACATCAATTTCACAATTGCCCTTTATTACTATGGCTGTAACATTCATCAGAGACATCCCATTTAAAATACTATCAAGGGGCTCAAGTCCATGGAAACCACAACCAATGAAAATCAATGTATCATTCCCAATGTGTGTAAGAGCATAGTTCAGTGACCCACATGATTCATTAAGGTGTTGTGGAGAGGGTACTGGGTCACTTGTTGGTGTGTCATGTATACACTGTGGACTATCCTCTCCTCTTGTACTAACCCATATGATTCTTCTGTAGTCCTCAGAAGCTGCTCCAGTGCAGCATGTGAGCAGCCACAGCACACACACCAGTAGGCTGTGTTTGGCTAGAGCTGGTTTCAGTTTGCTCATGTTTCCACTGCAGACCTGTAGATCCGTTGGTTGAGAGAGGAAACCCAGTCACATTACTTAATTAACTAGCTGTTGTATGTTGATGTATAGGCAAGCATTGACTGTGTGACATCAATTAAGATCCAATCAGGAAACATTATCCTGTGGATACATAATGGTACATATAATCAGAGTTATTGAAGAATTGTAATGGTAAATTAATGTAACTTACAACAGCTGTGATGATCCTTGCACTCTCAGGTTTTCTGTAAGAAGGCAAACACACTAGAACCGACAGTATGAGTTTACTTGTCAGTTAGACTGCATAATACTGATGTTGCAGGAGTTTGTGGTAAAGGGACCACTTTTACTGTTATATTATACTTTGGCACAGCGGCTTTTATGGTGTTTGCTGCATGCAATGATTTTGAAACTGTTGCATGTTATGCTTCACCAGTGAATGTATATTAGCCCATGTGCTCATGCAAGATTCGCAGTGAGAGCATCAGTTGCTTGCATCTAATTTGCCATGTTACTAAACCAGCCTGTTAGCTACCTTGAACAGACGGTAGAAATGAACCAGAGCAGCTGACAGTCCTGCTGAACACACTTGTATATATAATTTAAGCAGTATACTAACATATATTACTGATGGATCTGTCAGATGGATGAATGTGACTGACTGTATCCTTCTGTATCCTGATGCACCAGTGCAAGCACCTGTGGTCCTACTTATAACCATACATACGTACATACGTACATTAATATACAGTACGAATTAATCAAGTCTGACTTCAGTTCACATTCATGCAGGGCTGGTGCATGCATAATTATGCATATTAACAAGGCACACCTTTCATAGCATAAAATGTGCTTTCCTTGATGATCAGTAAATTTGAAATTGATGTGGTAGGGTAGTTGCCTCATGTAGAGTGTCCTCAAATTGCACAACAATCAAAATGGCTTCGTACATGATACAACTACGAATTCAAATGTCTCACGTAACAGTTACATGCATGTGTATAATGTGTGGTGTGGTGCGGTGTGGTGTGGGTGTTCATCAGTATGTAGGCAAGTGCAATGATGGAGGAGTGCAGATGTGAGTGGGTGCACATAGTTATGCTTATGCGTGTGGTGTATCTGCACATGTGTATGTATGTATGTGTGTGTGTATGTATGTGTGCAAGCACTAGTTTAGATCTGCATGATCAGAAGCAGGTCTGTGAATGCAAACATGTCATGCAATAATTCCAGGTGACAAGAACCACTCGAGATATGTATATATATGCATGCATGATTGCCTGTACATACAGGGTGATATGTTGTAAATATACAATGTCATACATGCACTTTCATCGCTGTGTGAATCTGTATAAATAATAGTCTTGGACTATTGAATGTCCATGTGATTATGATATGAAAGACACATACACAATCATCCATTGTTATTGTGCACAAAGAAAGGTCTCTGTACTGAATGTGAACCCATGAATAGCCTATTGTGCTAATTTTGTTTGTCACTATTGTGTGAATTGATGTTTGATTGCTTTGCTTGCAGATTTGATTCTATAGTACTGTTACCAGGTGCTTCACCTACACTACATGGGGTCTGCAGGCATATGCAAGGAAGACTGATTGACATAGGTATCATGCAGGTGACAATTAGTTCTATTGTTAGTGTGCACAAAGAAAGGTACTCCCCATCTGAGTGTGCACTATGATATCACAAAGAAAGGTCGCTGTACTGAATATGAAACCTAGTGCATTGTGCTGCATCATTCACTGTACATCAATACGCATTCACCCTTTGACGGTCATCTGATGTGTTGCACGTGCAGTTTACATATCGGTGAAAGCCAAAGGCACATTGTACAATTGTAGCCACCCAATTAAACTGATGGACTCATGTACATACATACATGAACTCCTTGGATTAGTATGTACATAGGACATGGATACATGGATACTGAGTGAGCACAAACAAGCAGTACAGAGAGAGGACCCAAAGAATGGTATTGTGGTTCATGTGCAGAAGATCAACCACGGCATTAACTCGGGAGAAGCAACCATGAGGAGAAAGTAAGTAGGATTCTGGCAGAGGAGGACGGCAGAAGCTATCCAAATCAGGAAGAAGACCATAACATGAACCTCGACAGTGACCTTATACTCCCCATGGTATGGAACCCCATCCTAAACACACACTCCACATCCCCTACCTACGTAACACTGCTTAAGTGCAATTTGTTAATTTCATTTGTCTTTTTGTCTTATGTTGGTGTTAATCCCCACACAGACTATACTTAATTACCCCCATTTCCTTTTTGCTGGTCACACCTCCTCTACATATAATTATGTAATTTGATTGGTTGTACCCTCATACACATAATTTTGGCATTTGACTGGTCAAACACACTTACACATACGTAATTATAGAGTTTGATTGGTGACCATCAGTTATATTTACTGGTCCCACTTCTCTCAGTTCTTTATGCAGCTGACAAAGGCCTATGTGGCCAAAATGTCCTGCAATCAGTACTTGATTGATTGATTTTTGCTACATTTTTGCTCATGATCTGTTCGCTCATACTGATCAGCATAGCATGAGCCTCTATGATAATCGTGCTTAATTCTCTATATGCCCAACTAGGGAGTTCCACATGGACTCATGGGGAACACCAAGTCCATGTTGTAGGTCTTTCTCTTCCTGGTATGTACTGTACACTCTCTTTGATCTCCATCCAATGTCCCTGTCCACCAGTGTCACTGCATTCTTTTCCATACTGTGGCTTGTCTTCATGCAGTACACTGTATTAGCATTCCTTATAATTCCCGAGCTTACTGCTCTCTTGTGCTCAGTAATCCTTGTCTTCAGTGATTCCCTATTTCTCTCCATTATAGACTAGTGTTTCCTGGTGTGCCCAATTATCCAAACGAAGGATCAAGCTACTATCATATCAGCATGCCTATTAACTTTCATGACAGTGCACTTGACTGAGTGTTGTAGTTTGTTAGACACTGCACATGGATGTACCAGGGTGATGGCTACTTGGCACTTCTATCATGCTTTCCTCTTCCCACCCTCACCAGAAAGCCTTCCTTGTCTTGGAGGGCCTGTTGAAGGAGGATGACGCTGTGGTGCTGGTATGTTATCTGATGGAATGGGCTGGATGCACTACCTCACCAAAGACAAAGACTCCTCTCAATTCTACTTATATAGAATAGGAACAGGGGCCGGGGTGGGGAGCTGTTGTGTGTACGTATTACTGCGCATGATGTATGGTGTGTGTGTGTGTGTGTGTGTGTGTGTGTGTGTGCGCGTGTGTGTATGCACACACCCACTTACAGAAAGCATGGATGTCTCATAATTGTTGTTTTTCTTGGTCCTGAATCTGAAAAGTGGGGGTACTTGAATTGTACATTATGGTAATGTAGTACATGTGTATTCCATAGTATTGCTGTGTCTATGACCACTCATCAGTGCACGATACCTGCACTGTATGTGTGTTAATATGGTTGTCTATATTTGGTGTTCAATCAATCAATCAATCAATCATCATGAAGGATTTAATCCCCTATGTGGGAGGTCACCCTGAATACAAGCACATGTTTTAAAGGACAAAGCTAAATGTGTCTATACTAGCATACATAATAAGTGCTAATGTAGAGTTACTGTATTCATAGCTATTCAAAGTTATTAGTCCATCTACTGGGTCTACCTTGAGTTACAGTTACATACGTATATTCGGTCACCTCCATATCTAAGGGTAGGGTGAATCGTGTTTTGGTTGTACATGAACTCCTCCTTCAGTTTCATATCAATGTATATCAAACATGAGCTGCTGCTACAGTTGCTATCCTCCCCACTATCACCATTGGTGCCATCTGCCACTACTCCACTTGTGTCAGTCTCTCCCCCAGCCTCCTCTTCTGCTCCTTTGGAGGACACTGTTGGGACCTTGTCTTGCAGCAACTTTTCCATGTACCTCAGTGGTCACTTTATGACATCAATCTGAGGAGTGACCTTAGGTGGTTGGTGCCTTTGCCAATGGACTCTGTTAGATGAAATAAATCAATAATATAGGAGATTCTGTGCCCATGGAGTTTTACAGAGAGAGTCTATGGAAGGCTTCTGATTAAATAGAGTTTTTAATTGGTTAGCAAAATGATCAATTGCAAACAACAGAATCAGAACGCACCCGAAGAGCAGGTATTCATCTAGTAGGAGAGGCCCAAGTTAAGAGTTGCAAAATAGCTAGACTGCATAGTTAAAGTAGTGAGAGCTGGCATTGCTGCCTTAGTGCTGATTGATTTGATAGACTATTTGTAACAGGCGGAGAGCTTCCTTCATATAGTTTATGGTAGGTGGACACGTGAACACTCACTTTGTATTAGAATTAGAATTGTGATACATGGAAAGTGCATGTGTTTATTGTAATAATATCTGCTTCATCACAATAGCAGTATTAATTAACACATTAAGCAGTAATGTCATATTGTAAGTCTGTACTCAAATATGTCAACGCATGAACAAAATTAAATCACTGAAAGACAATTTTAATTGAGTGTTAAATGATGTGCATAAACTGAAGGGAAATGTAATGCAATGAATTATATAATCATGTAGTAGCTACAGGGTCAGGTGTTCATTACTGGTACTAAGCTAGCTATGTTTCAGTGTCTGTCATGGTCACAGTATCATCATCCTCTGAGGTGGGCACTCCAGCACGCAGCTCTGTAATTAGAACAAGGTTCCCAAGTCTCTCTGCTGGTGCTTCCAACAGTGGCTCAGCATTATCTTCCCTTTCGTCTTCCTGTTTCTGGCAGCATCTCAACTGCCTGCACTTGAGGTACACCTTTCTTCCCAGTAGAATGCCAGGATACAGGAGGGGTAGGTAGATGAAGATCATCTGGAGGTAAGCATAGAACTGTCTTGTCCCAATGGGTGTGTTGAGATCAGTTATGTGAAGACTCAGGATGAGGATGAGGGCCAGGTTACCAAGGATGGCTGCATCCAAAGTGTTGAGTTTGTGTGAGTTGTAGGGTTGCAAGGCAGCAATGAGAAGCAGCAAGGCCACAGTGAGGAAGATCTGGATACGTAGAGCATCTTCTGCTCTTGGTATGAATACAGCCACT
This sequence comes from Ianthella basta, assembly GCA_964019415.1. Taxonomy (NCBI): domain Eukaryota; kingdom Metazoa; phylum Porifera; class Demospongiae; order Verongiida; family Ianthellidae; genus Ianthella; species Ianthella basta. The sequence goes on from OZ025880.1 coordinate 2,569,539, forward strand.
AAGAGGTGGACAATACGATGGAAGAAGTAGAAGGAAGATAAGCTTCTGAAGCATTCCTTATAGCAGCCTTGAAAGACATTGACGAAGTGGTAGACCCATCTGTCAGTGTAGACATTGCTGCAGAATGTCTGAATCCTCTGCAACTTCTTCAATGGTGGCACAGCTATGATGAGTCTACCAAACAGCTGGGGCCCAATGGGAAGAGTGAGGAGAAGAAAGGAAGGTAGAAGGACGAACACTAACAGTATGACAATGGCTGGTATGAAGTATGCAATGTGTTGTATGGAGCCATAGGGCACAGAGCCCTGCCACCACACCACCACCTTCCTCTCCCCACCCTCCCCTGTTAAGGTATGGCTGACAAGGATGTAGGAGGAGCTGACAATGAAGCGAGTGAATCCAAGAATGACAAAGGCAGGAAGTGCTCTGTCATATGACATGCCATCTGAGTACTTTGCCTTCCATCGTCGCATTCTCCTGAGGCATTGGTCCACTCGGTGACAGCATATCCATTTCTCTGCTGACCTCTCCAGAACAATGAGTGTGATGGCCACTGTCAGTGGGAACAGTCCAACGGTGTAGTGCAGAAGGAGTGTCTGTAGCAGGGTGAGGTGAGCATGTGGTGTGAGGCAGTATGGTGGGAGGAGTACTCCAAAGAAGTCCAGGTTCCACATGCCATACAGAAATCGGTATATCCTGACAAATGCATTGTGCACTGATCCCAACTCAGCATCACCTCTGATAGTGGAGAAGGCCAAGAGTTGTGCAAACAGCAGAAATGAGCTGAACCGTCCTGAGACTAAGTCTATGTTGAAGAGCATCAAGACAAACATGAAGGCAAGCATGGGCACCCACTCACTCAGTATCCATACAAGAATGCCCACTTTACTGAGCCCTTCATCACAACTGATACACACTGGTCTTATCCCATTGAAGTTCACAGCAATGCTGTTCCCTTCAAGGCAGTCTCCACAGAGGAGTCCTTTGCGTTTAGACCCAGTGCACACAGCGTCTTGGAGCTCTTGCTGGGAGTTGTTTACAGGAAGTGTAATTGGTTGTGTTTGACAATAACCTGGAGGGCATTGTCCGGTGAAGAACTTCTGTCCATCACAGCTGTGTTGGTCATTGGATGGCAGGTATCCAGCCCAGTGGTCCCTCTTCAAAACAGCGCCAATCTTCTCAGGGTGACTCTCATCACAGTCTGCTATCCCATTCACACTGGGCACCCCACAGTGACATGTTCCCATGTCTCCTGAGCCATATTGGAAGATGTATCCAGGAGAACAGCACTGGAGTTCTATGTTCATCACTAGTAGTAGGTCTGTGTTGTCCACTGACTGCAGAACCAGCTGAGGAGGTCTAACTACTGCAGACTTATTGCGTGCGTTGCTAGGGAAGGAATGGTTGGCCATGCCATGTTGCTGTGGAATGCCATGGAGGATGACTGTAAAGTCAGCAGTGTATTTGGAGAAAGAGTTCAGTTCCACAGGTAGTGAGTCCTCCATTTCGTTAATCAGTACTGCGAACACTGAACTGATTTTACTGCCAAACACATCATATACGTGAGTGTAAGGAAGTCTCTTCTGTTTGCCAGGGATGAAGTGCATGATCACTGCTTTGCTTATGTCAGTAGTGGCACCACCAATATAGTTGGGACCAGACACTATCTCTCGGTGGACTATACTTTGTCTGTATTCCCTGCTTGAAAAATGTGATATGTTTAATGAAAAGAATTGTTTGTCAATTGTACTATTTCCTGCATAAATGAATGTGAAGTTGACTTTCCTCATAAACATGATTATACTAATATCATACCCTGCAGGATACTTTGCTAGGTTTGTAGTAGTACTCTTCAGTGTGGTTCTTGAAATGCAATCTCTAATATCTGATGTGTAAACTGATAGCCCTTCGTATTTGGCAGTGTTAGCATGGAACTGGAAGGTTACTGCATTTCTGTTCTCGTCCCAGTCTTGGTCATACTGGAGGAAACAATTTGATATTGGTACTACACCAGGGGCAGAGTCCACGTAAATGGCACCTCCTCGCTGAAAGGCATGGTTTGCAGTGAATGTTAATGTGGTATCTCTGGCAACTCTGATGTGGCTCTCTCCATACAGAGCAATAGCACCACCATATGTAGCAACACAGAACACAAACAATGCCGATGTATTAGCTTGGAACATAATTACAGAATCTAGAGCATAAATTCCCTGTGAAGAAGCTCCACAAATAGCCTGTATGGCACTTGCTGTTATCTGTACTGACTTTGCAAAGATTAAGTTTGTGTTGGTTTCTATCTGAAAAGATGGGATGATATTTTGTGCCAATTGCTTTTGTATTAGCATCACGGACTGAATGATCAGAACAGCTGAAAACCCATTATACCCATTGGCATGGTCTGCAATTGTCCAATTGTTTGAAGCCAGGAGTTTAACGTTTGTCATTTTTACACCTGTGAACAACCTCTTCTCATGTGTAGGAAGTGACTGAAATGCACACGCACTTCCCCTTGCTGCTTTATTGAAGAGTAGTAGTACATTATCAACAATTGCACTATCCCCATTGCTGCCTTCAAGTTGGTAATGTGGGTGTCTGTAGAGCACAGAAATACCACCACCAACTCCTTGCCCTGCTGTGTTAAAGAGAAATGCACACCCTGAGACACTGACAGTGTTGTTTGTCCTGAGCACAGCACTGTCAGTAGAGAAATCCACATGAACACCTCCACCCATCATGTCATATTTTTCTGATGGGAATAAGGTATTGGACTCTAAGATACTTAATAATATTTCTACTGTATTTGCAACTGTTGTATCTTTAAACTGAATAAACATGCCTCCTCCACAGTGTGCTGTGTTGTTGACAAGTGTGATTTTTGAGAATTGAATAGTGTCATTGCTTGAGGAATCCTGTAGGGAAAGATAGACTCCTCCACCTAGTTCTGCAAAACTGTCATCAAAATGACTGTCGAGTGCTTTGAATATATTCTGATTAGCAAAGTCTCTGCAGACAACAGCAATACCTCCACCCCTGTGGGCATAGTTTTTCACCAATGAGCTGTTTCTGATTACCACTGAATTCCCCATGGCATGCACACTGAATTCAATGTACACCCCAGCTCCCAAGTATGCTCTATGGAGTAATGACAGGACATCAGTCGCTTGTATTTCATTTCTCCTTGCCCATCCTGTAATGATTACTTGCAGTCCTCTCCTATGTACTTCTGATCTGTTTGCTCCATATAATCCTATTTCTTGAATCTGGACAACATTTTCCTCTGATTGATCAGTCACTTCAATGGAGAATACACTGCCTGGAGCTGCTTTGTCCTCTATCAAATGCACAGATCCTATTTGAATGTAGTTTCTATTGGAATTGTCTTTGAGTTCAATCTGGATGTGTTTATAGTTCTCACCATCCTCTATGACACTAAAAATGTCACTTAATATTACATTGTAAGCATGAACTGTGTCATGCAGAGCTACTGAGATGCTATTACCTCTGGTCGATTTCTCGACACCAACGTATGAGAGTGTAATCTCACCGCCCTCTCCATCTCCCATCACAGTGATGTTGATGCCTGTTAGTTCAAATGTTGTGGTAACGTTATAACTCAGGTGAGCATTTGGACTGTAAACATATATGTGCTTCAGGTGAATTTTCTCCTTTGCTGTGGAATTATCTCTTGTCTTACTTGTAAGAATTTCAAAGTGTATTCCACTGCCATGAATACCAAAATGGTGTATTTCAACACGCTCCATTACTACATTGCCATGTGTGATTGAGGTGTCATATCTGACGAAGGAAACACCTCTTCCATAGGGGCCAGTGATATTTATTAAAGTGGCATATATGATTATTCTCTTACAGTCCTGAAAGTACAGGGTTGATGAATCTGAGAGAGAGTTACTGTACTGCAGCTGCTCACCACAGTCTTGAAATGCTAAATTATTAATCACAACTTTGTCAGAGTTGTAAAATGCCAAATTTGCTCTGTCTGTGCACTGAATCCATGCTCTACTACTTTCACAGTCACCCCTTAGTGCTATGGTAGTGACATTCATCAGTGGTGTCCCATCTAGCAAACTGCCAACTGGCTCAAGTACATGGATGCCACATGAAATGACAATCAATGTATCATTCCCAATGTGTGTAAGAGCATAGTTCAGTGACCCACATGATTCATTGAGTTGCCGAGGTTGGGGTACTGGGTCACTTGTTGGGGTGTCATGTATACACTGTGGACTATCCTCTCCTGTTGTACTAACCCACATGATTCTTCTGTAGTTCTCAGAAGCTACTCCAGTGCAGCATGTGAGCAGCCACGGCACACACACCAGTAGGCTGTGTTTGACTAGAACTGACTTCATTGTGTTGATGATGTCTTCCACTGTTGACCTGAACGGTAAAGTTGCACAAAATATGAAAGGCAGAGTAACTCTGTTACTCAAGATCTATATACATATGTATATAGCACAATGCAGAATACGATTGACTCAGAGAGAAAGAATGCCACTTGCTGCAAAATTCACTGATATCATGTGGCAGGTTCCTCACTTGCTCCCTTCCTCCTTCTCAGCTGGACCGGGTCTGCAGATCTTCAAGTAGCTTCTGTCTGAATTTCAAATTCTCAAATGTATAGACTCCCCAATCCTACCCTCTTGCTGTGGCTGAATTGGATAACCCTGGGTGCTATACCACCTCACTTATATAGTGTGCTCTCATTCCACTGTCAGCTACACAGTATATGGTAATAGCTTACAAGCACTTCCTCTGAAAGGGTATTATAATGAAAGTAGTATCCTCCACAATAGCTGGCAATGGTTATAATTTTTTGAGTGCCACTCCTCGAGCAAATTATGAGCACAGTCTTATATGTGGAGCATGCATGTACAGGTTTTTGTACATCATTGAGTACTACCATCATTATATTGTAAATGATCAGGAAATTAAGAAACTGCCTTCACTAGGCAGGTTACAGCTTGTACACATTGTATGTATGTAGTTGTAACACAGTTGTTATTACTTCCTGTGCACCTGACTCTCCCATTAACTTACAGTAAGTGTGAGTTATGCATACACATGACAAGCTTATGACTATTTATGTAATGCATTATACTTTATTACTATGAATATATTTACCTTAAGCAGGCCACTAGTGATGCATTGTTTTCTTTGTTGTATGCGCATGCTCTTCCTGTGATATACATATTTTCTGTACTGAGCTGGTTATCGTCTCCCTCTGATTTGAGTAATAGACTGAACAGTACTGGCGACCAGTTGCGTGCCTGAGGCGCATCTCTGTGTTACAGTGACTTCCAGCTAAGCTACACAGTCATGATTACATAGTCACTGATCACGACACAACATCACATATATTATGTATACAGAACACATACCATTGAGACAGGAATGACCATAAAGTCATGTCCTAAACTGCTTCATTTCCATGCATTATAGCTGCTATATACGTGTATAAAGCTCTAGTCTGCTGGTTGATTGTATTAATAGTCATCTAAATGGGATATGACAAGTGTAATGAATGATAAAAGACAGTAAGTCTTGCATGGTTCACTTACAATATTTACCTGTGAACAAAAGCAGTAATATTGCCAAATTGAATTCATACTGTAATGTATATACTATGCAGTCACTTTGAATCATTACACACACCTCCAGTGGACCTTTGCCAATGTCTAAAGGAGAGGTTTCTGTGGAGCAACAGTAATGTACATAGAAATGTTATTCATATACATGCAGGTTCAAGGTGAGGTGTTACTTGGTAGTTCACGCAATGTCCTATGTAACTATTGCCTACTAATCATGTATGGTGATCAAGCAAGTATATGGACTGCATGACTGATCGCTTAGACTAGCACACATATTGCATAGACATATATTGTGACCTAGTGTACAGTAAGTATCTATATAAATTCAGTCTGCCATATCTGCAGAGGCCATAATAGATCATTGGGTGGCACCTTGGGAAAAGATGGTATAAAATTATTCTAGGCTAAGTGTGTCTGTGCTTGTTATTCTGTGATCAATGTGTGTACTGCATTGATTCCCAAATCTTGACCTATGTAATATATGACTTTGGGACAATCAAACCTATATCTACAATTGATTGTGAAATGAAACTACTACAGTCACTCACTTGTGATATGGAATCACACGTACACAATCAATGACATCCATTGTTAGTTTACACAAAGAAAGGTCTTTAAATTTATTGTGAAAGTTACAACTCTGTGAATGATGATTTGACAGTCTTGAACTTGTTTCTGATTGTTGCATTGTCTATATTGTTGGTTTGGGAACTATTTTGGACCCTTGGTGCACTTTCATATTGGATCTATATATGGTCATGTGGCCTCACTTACTTGTACCTGATGGTTGCTGATCATGAAAAATGTTATAATTATGACTGTAGGATATAAATCAGATGATCTCCATGTGTCAGTAGAGTGTTATGAGTGAGGACACTTTGTTATTGGCTCTTACATAATTAAGTTAACTGAATGATACAGCAACTAGAATTCCTTATGCTTAAAGTTTAAAACATGTGCATATATTAACTGTGTGCAACATACGTATTCACCATTAGCCACCACAGTGGCCAGTACAGTCTACATGTGCTATAACACTCCATTATGTTGGAGCCTAGGTAGATTTCTTGGTGCAGAGAGGTATCAAGGTCCCCTGTAATGGCTGTGACATGTCCAGTTAGCATGTGTAAAATGATCAAATTGAAGATAGAAAATTTGTAGAACAGAACAATCATGCGTATGCTTTACATGCACATATTATTATAGTGGTATCATTAATATTAATGATAATGTACATACAATGATTAAGGGAAGCTGTTGGGCATAAACACAGCAATCACTTCAGTGCAGGACTGGAAGTTTTGATCTGTGGAGTCCTCTACAGCCCTCAGTGCCTAGTGCTCAGTGGCTGAGATATATACCTCAAAGACTGCTGCTTGGTGAGTTGAGAGTATGAAATGGCACTGACCTATGTACTGTGTGGCAGTAAGCACACAATGTACTTTGTGATCTGGTAGAGGCTCATATAGCTGGATTGGTAGACTGACTATAATTTATATGCCTTGTATCTGCTTAAGGTGATATGAAGACTGTGTACTGTTTGTGAAGTGCTGAGGGATGGTGAGTTTTATTTACAGCTTACCCATGGCCACGGAGTATGAATGTGAGGACATGTTGCCAACAGTAAACTGAATTAGAAAGGGTTGGTTCTCCAATACCAGCTTCACAACAGGGTTGAAAACCTTGCTGATATTTCGACCAGATGCTCTGGTCTTCTTCGCTAAGCGTCGGCAAAGTTTTCTACCCTGTTGTGAAGCTGGCATTGGAGAACCAACCCTTTCTGATGCCTGAGCCAGCTGAGAAGGCCTCACTTCAGTAAACTGATTTATTACTATATATAGCATTGATCACATAAGTAATGAGTGGTTTGACTGTACATTTGTATCTTTATATATGTTGCTGTTCACCATCCCCTAGCTTCTTTCCATTCAACTAGTTTTCCATTATATTCCTCCTCTCTGTCCTCCAGTGATGGACAAAGACATGCACTTTCAACTACTACTGTGTGCACTGTAACAACCCTATATAGCTATTGCATTCAGTTGCAGTAAAATATGACAGATTGTGATTAGCTACAATCGCATTAGAGTCTATCATGCAAATCTAATTATTGCAATTGTGGGATTCATGATGATGCAACCACATATTGCATGGGAGTAAATTCAATGCATGTAGTTTTATTACTGTATCCTCTGAGAACTTGCTTACACAATGTTGTGGCAACTAGAGCAAGAATCATGAGCCCCCACATTATTTAAAGGTGAATGTGAACACTGATGCAAACCATTCGTAGCCTATACTATTCGAACATACTGGGAAAGTAAATTCAAAGTGAGCAATGATTCAAATCAACTGTGGGAAGTTAAATCAAATTATATTGTTGTCGATGTACTGAATCAGGAATATTTGGACACAGCAACTATATGTTTCTGTCTCTGTCTCAGTGATATGGTTATGCACTCCAACATGTATGCTCTTCTGCTATTAAAGCAAAGCATCCTGCATGTCTACCTGAGGTGCTTGTAGCAGTGGCTCAGCATTATCCTCCCTTTGTTCTTCCTGTTTCTGGCAGCATCTCAACTGCCTGCACTTCAGGTACACAGGAACAGATCCAGATTCACGAATATAGCTGATTCAATTAGAATTCATGGGAAATTCATCTGATGGCAAGTTGTTTGTGGATCCCCAGTACCTGCAAAAGTGCACAGCTCCATTAAAGTGTACTGGTTTGGTGCATAAACTAAGCATGCTACTGTTTCTGTTCCCTTGGCCAGATACTGTAGAAGAAACAAGACTACAGAAACCACACAGATTATAGGACTATCACCAATTTCAGTGCTGGTGTTCTTGCTTGCCATGCAGGGGATGATTCTATAAATCCTCGGTACAGTTTGGTGGCATTTGACAGTCTTCCAGTGGCTTCAACTCCAATAACATTATGCTGCAATCCAATTAAATATCAGATCCAATTTAGAATACAAAATGGTGTTGTAAAGGTTGCAGAATGTCGTGGGTTATGTAGACAATTATAACTTAAATTTACAAAAGACAATGAAAAGAGCCTACTAGGATCGCCCTATATAGTGGCAGCTAACAGACAGTCCCTAAAATCTGTTCTCTCCCAAGTCACGCCACGTGGTGGTTGTGACATCACACGAGTGATGTTGTGTGAAGTGACACTGCTGCTGTAACGTATATTGGCTGAATTGCATTTTCATTTCCAAATTAACTGTGTACATAGTTAAATGCAAATGGTAAAAGACCATATTATAGCTAAACATATATACTTACATATTAATTAATTAAATTGCCAAACAATGGTATTTTTGTAACTTATTATGCACTCACTCAGATGTGAATCAATTAGTGCCACATTAGCTAACTATGTCTCTGTCTCTGTCTCAGTCACTGTGTCATCATCCTCTGAGGTGGGCACTCCAGCACGCAGTTCTGTTATTAGAACAAGGTTCCCAAGTCTCTCTGCTGGAGCTTCCAACGGTGGTTCAAAACTATCCTCCCTTTGTTCTTCCTGTTTCTTGCAACATCTCCATTGCTTGCACTTCAGATACACTTTCTTTCCTAGACGAATGCCAGGATACAGGAGGGGTAGGTAGATGAGGATCATCTGGAGGGAAGCATAGAACTGTCTTGTTCCCATGGGTTTGTTGAAGTCAGTTATGTAAAGACTCAGGATGAGGATGAGGGCCAAATTACCAAGGATGGCTGCATCCAAATTGTTGAGTTTGCATGAAGTGTAGGGTTGCAAGGCGGCAATGAGTAGTAGCAAGGCCACAGTAAGAAAGATCTGGATGCAAAGAGCATCTTCTGCTTTTGGTAATAACACAGCCACTAGGAGGTGGACAATGCGATGAAAAAGGTAGAGGGAAGAGAAGCTTCTGAAGTGCTCCTTGTAGCAGCCTTGAAAGACATTGACGAAGTGGTAGACCCATCTGTCAGTGTAGACATTGCTGCAGAATGTCTGAACCCTTTGCAGTTTCCTCAATGGTGGCACAGCTATGATGAGTCTACCAAACAGCTGAGGCCCAATGGGAAGAGTGAGGAGAAGAAAGGAGGGCAGAAGGACAAACACTAACAGTATGACAATGGCTGGTATGAAGTATGCAATGTGTTGTATGGAGCCATAGGGCACAGAGCCCTGCCACCACACCACCACCTTCCTCTCCCCATCCTCTCCTGTTATGGTCTGGTTGACAAGGATGTAAGAGGAGCTGACAATGAAGCGAGTGAATCCAAGAATGACAAAGGCAGGAAGTGCTCTGTCATATGACATACCATCTGAGTACTTTGCTTTCAATTGTCGCATTCTCCTGAGACATTGGTCCACTCGGTGACAGCATATCCACTTCTCTGCTGACCTCTCCAGAACAGTGAGTGTGATGGCCACTGTCAGCGGGAACAGTCCAATGGAGTAGTGAAGAAGGAGTGTCTGTAGTAAGGTGAGGTTGGTATTCGGTGCAAGGCAGTATGGTGGGAGGAGCACTCCAAAGAAGTCCAGGTTCCACATGCCATACAGAAATCGGTATATCCTGACAAATGCATTGTGCACTGGTCCCAACTCAGCATCACCTCTGATAGTGGAGAAGGCTAGGAGTTGTGCAAACAGCAGAAATGAGTTGAACCTTCCTGACACTAGATCTATGTTGAAGAGCATCAAGACAAACATGAAGGCAAACATGGGCACCCACTCACTCAGTATCCATACAAGAATGCCCACTTTACTGATCCCTTCCTCACAACTGACACAGACTGGTCTTATCCCATTGAAGTTCACTGCAGTTCCTTTTCCTTCCAGGCAGTCTCCACAGAGAAGCCCTTTACGATTAGATCCACTACAGACTACTTCTTGCAACCATTTCTCAGAATTGTTCTGTGGAAGTATGATTTGCTGTGATTGACAGTATCCTGGAGGGCATGGTCCAGTGAAGAACTTCTGGCCATCACAACTGTTTTGATAACTGGATTGTAGGTATCCAGCCCAATGATCCCTCTCCAAGACAGCACCAATCACCTTGTGGTGTCCCTCCTTACATTCTGCTATCCCAGTTACACTTAACATCCCACAGTGACATGTTCCCATGTCTCCTGAACCATATCGGAAGATGTAGCCAGGAGGACAGCACTGGAGTACTATGTTCATCACCAGGAGTAGGTCTGTGTTGTCCATTGACTGCAGAACCAGCAGAGGAAGTCTAACTACAGCAGATGTGTTGCTTTTGTTGCTAGGGATGGAATGATTGGCCATGCCATGTTGCTGTGGAATTCCATGGAGGATGACTGTAAAGTCAGCAGTATAGATAGAGAGGGGATTCAGTTGAACAGGCATTGAGTCATCGATCGCGTAAATTCTCACGTTGAATATGGAACTGATGTTACTTCCAAACACATCATACGCATGAGTATAGGGAAGTCTCTTCTGTTTGCCAGGGATGAAATGCACAATCAATGGCTTGCAAATGTCAACACTAGCATCATCAGCGTGATCTGGACCAGACACTATCTCTCTTTGGACAACCTTTAGCCTGTACTGCCTGTTTGCTAATTGTGCAATGTAAATGGGAGAATCATGTTTATTATATAATTCATTCATAGCAACAGACATGTTATAAATGAAAGTCAATTGTATTTGCCTCACAGCTGAGCTGCTAACATGATACTCTTCATTGTGTATTTCCAAGTTTGTGATGATTGTCTTCGGAGGTGTGCTTCCAGCCTGACAGTTTCGCATATCTGTTACATAAACTGATTGTCCTTCAGCTTTGGCAGTGTTTCCACTAAAGATGATTGCACAGCTGTTCTCTTCCCATTCTTGGTCATACTGGAGGAAGCAATCTGACACTGGTACTAGTCCAGGTGCAGAGCTGGCATAAATGGCACCTCCTCTTTGAAAGGCATGATTTGCAAAAAAGCGTACTGTCATATTTTTGGCAACTCTGATGTAGCTCTCTCCATACAGGGCAATGGCCCCACCATGTGTGGCTACACAATTCTGCAACACTGATTGTGCATTTGGCTGGAACACAATTTCTGAGTCTAGTGCATAAATTCCTTGTGAGGCGGCTCCACAAAGGATACTTACTTTGCCTGCAGTTAATTGCACTGAGTTTGCAAAGATTAAGTTAGTGTTGGTATCCTTCTGAAATGAAGGGTTGATAGTTTGTGATAGTTGCTCCTTTATGAGTGCCATGGACTCTTTTGATGAAGCAGCAACAAAGCTATTTCGACCGACAAGTAACTTTAGAAATTTTGCAAGGATGTACGTGTCCTCTTTTTGAAGTGCTGAATATGATGTTGAAGTAGCTGCACAAATATTTATTAGTCTGACACCTCTGAACAGCCTCTTCCCATGAGTAGGAAGTGACTGGAAGGCACATGCACTTCCACTTGCTGCTGTGTTTCTGAAAAGCACTGCATCATTCACAATCACACTATCTCCACTGTTCCCTTGATAATGTGAGTGCTTGTAGAACACTGATATACCACCACCAACTCCTTGCTCTGCTTTGTTCGACCACATCATCCACTTTGTAAAATTGACAATGTTGTCTGTTCTGAAGGTGGCACTGACTGTGGAAAACTCTACATGAACACCTCCACCCATCATGTCATATTTCTCTGAAGGGAGTAGGGTATTGTTCGTAAATTGAGCATTGATTAATTCCATCTCACTCCTTTCTGTTCTATCTCGAATCCTAATGAACAGGCCTCCACCACTGTGTGCTATGTTGTGCAGAAAATGTATCTCATACATGTTAAAAGTGTTACCAATTGAGGAATCCTGAAGGATAATGTAAAGTCCGCCCCCAAGTTCTGCAGTATTTATGACATTACTAGTGAAAACTATCTTGAGTGTATTCTGCATGGCAAAGTCTTTGATTACAATAGCAATACCCCCACCCTTGAGGGCATGATTGTGTTGAATCATGCACTGGCTTAGTTTCACCAAATTTCCCATTGCATGTCCACTGAGCTCAATGTACACTCCAGCTCCACACTGTGATCTGTGCCACTGAGAACGTAATTTATACACTAGTATTTCATTTCTCTTTGCCCACCCTGTGACTATAACTTGGAATCCTCTCCTGTATTCTTCTGGAATGTTTGATCCCTGTAGAACCAAGCCCTGAAGCCTGATGTGATTGTCCCTTGACTGATCTGTAACTTCAATGGTGAGTGCACTATTTAGAATTGCTGTAAGTGCAACCACTTTACCATTTCCAATTTGAATGTTGTTTCCTGAGGAGCTGCCTCTCAGTCCAATCTTGATGCTGGAATAATCGGTGGAGTTGTTTGTAGCATTCTTGTGACTGCTCAATGGCTGTTCATTTAATGTGATACCACTCTCTGTCATGTTTTCTTCACCTTCAAGCATTTCCCATCCTTCTAAGATAAGAAATTCTTTAAGTTGTATGTTAAAACCATGCACTCTGTCAAGCAGAGTTATTGAGATGCCACTACCTATGCTGGTAACTCTCACAGTAACATTTGAAACAGTAATCTCACCACCTTCTCCATTGCCCCTCACAGTGATGTTAATGCCTGTGAATGACATGGAAGGGTGGGTAATCAGATGGCCAACAAATATGTTTGACATCTGAATACTCTCAGTTACTAGAGGAGCATCTCTTGTCCTACCTGTGAGGACTTCAATTTGTATCCCACTGCCATTAATACCAAAATGGTATATTGCAACATTGTCTATAGATAATACATCCCCATGTGTGATTGTGGTGTTATGCCTGAAGACAGAAATGCCTCTTCCATAGGAGCCAATTATATGAATGAAGATAGTATGTAGGAATATTTGTCTGCACTCATGGAAATAGAGAGTTGATGAATCCAAGAGAGAATCACTGTAAAGCAGTTGTTCACCACAGGCATGGAATGCCAGGAAATTGATCTCAAGTGCCTCAGCATTTTGAAATACCAAGTTTGCTCCTTCGTAGCACCAAATTTCTGGTAAATCTAGTGGACAATTTCCTTTTAGTCCCACATTTGCAACACCCAACAGTGGAGTGTGACGTGAAGAACTGTCAACAGGCACAATCCCATAAGTACCACACCCAACGAAAACTAGGGTATCATTCCGAATGTGTTTAAGAGCATAGTTCAGTGACCTACACGCTTCATTAGAACGTCGTGGATGAGGTACTGGGCCACCTGCTAATGTGTCATGAATACACTGTGGACTATCCTCTCCTGTTGTACTAACCCACATGGTTCTTGTGTACTTCTTGGAAGCTGTTCCGGTGCAGCATGTGAGAAGTATCAGTGCACACGCCAGTAGGCTGCTCTGAATTGGAAACAGGGTCAGTGCGACCATGATTCTACCGGAGACCTGATGGTTGATTTGAAAGGAAGAAAGCATATGGTACAAATGGCAGCAATAAAAATACATTATACATTGCAAAAGGAATACACGGTGTGATTTCTCATAACAGAACAGTTGAATTTGATTTACAATAAATGGGCTTCCTTTGAAAGGAGAATTTATGATAATTTATCACAGATATTGGCAAAACGCATGCGATTTATTAATGCCTGCCAATTTAAGACTAAATACTTTAAAATCTGCAAGCATGCATAGAACGAGTCTGAGAAGATAACTTTCGCAAAGATATAAAATAGCAGCCATTTCAACCGGATCCAAGTTAACTACCTTGTGTTGGAGGACATGGGGGAACTTGCTTGTATGAATGTTGTAGTAATAGAAGCTACATGCACTGTGTTTACTCAGTGAATGATAAAATGTACAATGGTGGGATCAGAAAATAGTGAAGAAGAATTGAAATTAAGACTAAGACATGAAGCTACTGATTTGCTGAGCAACTTACAGATAATAGTTCTGATAATTGCAATTTCTTCTCAGTCAAGCTCTTGAGTGACAGCAGATACACAAGCACACTGCAAAATTGACAATATCACATTCTTGGGTGCTAGGCACAGAGCAAGTGTTACAATTGCACCATTAGTCACCTGGCTTTTATATGCTTGCAATTAACATATGCATACATTGATTATGTAATTGGTACGTGTACAGTAGGGTTCCACCCCAGTAATTGGTTAACTATGAATGTGGTTAATATTGCTGACTGTGTGATGGTTGTATTAGTTGTTCAGGTTCTGACTCCTAGGAAAATCAGCTTGAAAAGGAGTAATTGTGAGCTTCGAGCACAGCATCAACTTCAATAGCTCTAGGTTACAGAATATTCCAATCTATTGATTTTATATCACAGCAAAAGCTAAGTACACATACTCAGCACTATAACATTTAGCGACAATAATTGGTGAGGAGCTCCTATGTCACTCAACTTGTCCATTGTAATTCGAAGCCACAGGTGGTTGTTTAGCCAACTGGGCTCATCAACCTGGGCCATGTACATGTGGCATACTAGGAATGTAGTTGATGAGTGACTGCATGTGTCTGAGGTGAATTCAAAACAGCTGTTCATATGGCTCTTCTACATACTGGCCACTGTGGCACTAACTCACTGTGAATGTCATAGCATACATTCTGTGATCCTCTGTTTTATACATATAGCATCATTAGTAGCAACTATTGGTGCACCTGTACATAGGTATGAGTTATGAGTGCTGTGGACTGCTGTACCACCCATCAGGCATATAGTATGTCTATCAGGTGATCATATTGTCACTGAGGAGGACTTTAACCTTGCAGATTATATACTAGTACTTCATATTAGCACCCAGAATAAGAAATACACACACAAACCAAAATTAAGAAGTGCATGAATATGATACAGCAGAACTAATGTATGTAGAGAGATATTGGCTGTGCAAGGTGTCATAATAATATGTAGATTAAAGTATTATATGGCATCAGTCTTTCACAAGTAAGCATGTGTGGCTGTCACTGTTATAAGCATGCATGTATCACATACATTGTATACTGTAATGCATTAGTCCTGAATAGTATATAGTGTACACATGG
The DNA here is from genome assembly GCA_964019415.1 of Ianthella basta. NCBI lineage: Eukaryota > Metazoa > Porifera > Demospongiae > Verongiida > Ianthellidae > Ianthella > Ianthella basta. The sequence goes on from OZ025880.1 coordinate 2,585,118, forward strand.
TTGCTGCTGTAGTGATGTGCAGTGCATAATTATACTGCATATATTTCAGCATGTGCCTGACAGTGCCAATGATGACATTTACAGTACAATTATACAACTCTGCTGAACCAAATGCATCAACATGATGTATATGAAAGACACATACACAATCATCCATTGTTAGTGCACACAAAGAAAGGTCTCTGCACTGAATGTGAACCCTAGTGCATTGTGCTATCTCATTCAGAGTATATGAAAGACACATACACAATCATCCATTGTTATTATTAACAAAACAAGGTCTCAGTATTGAATGTGAACCCTGGTGCATCCATTGTGCTGTAATTGAGTGATTAGGTGTGGGCTTGTTTGTCATGATCACTGCTGTGATTGCCTGCCCTATTGTATTGCTGGGATTCAACCGGGTTCTATTCATTAATTCTATTCTGAACAGTGGAGCCATTGTGCGTAGGCATTCGTGAACCGGTTCACACCTGATGGTCAACAGGACAGATTAATTGTATTAATGCATGCCCATTGACTTATTCTTGTACTCTGAATGAGATAGCACAATGCACTAGGGTTCACATTCAGTACAGAGACCTTCTTTGTGCACATTAACAATGGATGATTGTGTACGTGTCTTTCATATACATCATGTGGGAATAGAGCATTCATGGACTGTACAGTTTCACTACATGTTGACACATTTGATTCAGTAGATATGTAATTATTGCCACTGTTGAGAACATGATGGCGTACATATGCATGCCATAATATGCTGGATGCAGCATAATATATAGGACTAATGTATTTATGTATGTATGATGCATGCTTGCAACAATGACAGCCACACATGCATACATTCTCGTGAAAGACCATATTTTGTTCTACATACGACCCTTTGCACAGGCAATGTCTCTCGCTAGACTGTCTGGCTGAGGTAGACACCAGGAAACCTGACTCACAGTGAACTGTTGAGTTGAGAAGGATCTATTCCAGGCAGGAGAAAATTTTCATTTGCAGGCAAGTCCAGCCTTTGGGTACCTCCTACAGGGCCAGGAGGGTGACAGATGTATTGATAACAATTGACACAAAGGAATTGATTGTAGGACCCACCCTCTGCCTCCAACACTTCGTAGACACAGTAACAATGACGGTGAGATCCAAGCAGGAAGCAGGCTTCTGAAATACAAAATGTCAAATATTACTATTACAAATTTTATATCTCTCTACTATATAATATAATTATAAGTTCTACTGTATCACATTGCATGTACTTCTCCTATACATATACCTTATTCTTGGTGCCTATATAAAAAGTAGTCTGTGAGGTTAAACGCCTCCTCAGTGGCAATATGATCACCAGAAACCTGTGCGATGCTTGATGTATACAAATATGGGGCACAGCAATTCCACAGCACTGCACACACACACACACACACATACACACACACACACACACACACACACACACACACACACACACACACACACACACAACACACACACACACACACACACACACACACAAGCTAATGAACCAGATGGTGTGTGCTATTCCACATGTCTCTGACAATTCAGACACAACCATTGGATGCATGCTGTACGTATGAATTAACTCAGACCCATGCAAGATCACATACATACACGTACACACAGTTACTGTACTGCCCATGGTACTGTAACACTCTTACTTACAGCATATCAGATACTATACCTGTATTATATGCCCTCACACTGTGTACCCTTAGACATACCACTATTGTGAAACATCACCATAATATAGTAGATCAATTTCACAGTCAATTCAGTTAGCCTCATACATGTATTTAAACCACTGACTGTAGGAGTACAGTAAGGTGAATATTACTGAAGGCGGCAATCATGTTGATTGGAGTAAGATTCATCATTCTTTAAGTGCTTCTTTTAACTGTGCTGAGTATAGTCTGAGTAGGGAATCATCGCAGTCCTCATCTGTATACTACAGTAGCAAACTGTGTGAGTTAGGTGCGAACTGCGTGTGTTGCTAATTATAATTACCATGACCACTTCCATGTATGTAATTCTGTGCCCAATTTATGCTTAAAAAGAAAGCCTGTAATGGACAGTTTGCTACCAGGAACTTTACTATATTGTATTTGCAGCTTACAGTTGATGCCATCAACATTATGAAGCACCAGCTCTTCAAACACAGCCTACTGGTGTGTGTGCTGTGGCTGCTCACATGCTGCACTGGAGCAGCTTCTGAGGACTACAGAAGAACCATGTGGGTTAGTACAACAGGAGAGGATAGTCCACAGTGTATACATGACACACCAACAAGTGACCCAGTGCCCCATCCACGGCACCTTAATGAATCATGTAGGTCACTGAACTATGCTCTTACACACATTCAGAATGTGACCTTCATTGTCATTGCATGTGGCACCTATGAACTCAAGCCAGTTAACAAGTTGCTAGATGGGGTTCAGCTGTTAAATATCACAGGCTCATGCTTTTATGAAGATTTACACGATCAACCCAAAATTCAATGTACTGATGGAGCAAACTTGGAATTACATAACTTGCAAAGAGTTGTGTTCACTCACTTGGCATTCCAAGGATGTGGTAAACAAATGCAGCAGAGAGATTCCAGCTTCTCAGCATCCACTCTCTATTTTCAAGACAGTCTAACAGTGACTATGTATCATGTTGATATTGATATAACTAGCTCTTATGGAACAGGAATTTCCTTAATTTATCGTGAGAGCACAACCACTAACAGAGAAGTAGTTTTGGACACTGTTAAAGTAGACCATCACGGCATCAATGGCAATGGCATTCACTTTGAACTTCACACAGACGAGAAAACCAATGTCAACCGGCTAGGTATGAAAATTCGATTAAATGATGTAAGGGTTAACGGTGAATTCAGCCCCCAAATTCTCAATCTTGCCCAGACATTCTCTGGAATCAATATCAGTGTGATGGGACATGGGGAGGGAGGTGAGATTGCACTAACCAAAGTCAATGTCAGGGACAGTGGCATTGTGTTGGCTTTGCTTGACACAGTGCATGATTGCAAGGTGTCACTCAGAGACTCGGTTGTTTCAGATACATTCTCAGACAGTTTTAGCACCATGCCCAAAAGTGGTAGTACAATCACTGAGTCACCATCAAATGGGTCCAAGTATGTTGCAAGAAGGTCTACTACGTACTCTAGAGTCAAAATTGAACTTAGAGATAAGTCAGTAGGCAATCACATACAAATTGAAAATGTCCTTGTGATCCAGAAAGATGAAATACCAGGGAGTGCAATCTCCATTAAAATCACTGACCATTCAGAAAGCAACACTGTCCTGCTTGAAGAAGTAGAATTGCGGGGGCCAGAAGCCTTAAGTGAGAACAGCAGAGGACTACAAATAACAGTGACAGGGTGGGCAAGGAGGAATCAAATACTAGCAACTGATCTACAATCTTGGCGGCACAGAGCTGGTGTGGGTGCCGCAGCATACATTGAATTCAGTGGACATGCCATGAGGAATGTGGTGAGATTTAAAGATGGCATATTCTGCCAAAGCTTTGCTATTAGAGGTGGCGGGATTGCCATCGTGTACAGGGAATTTGCCACTCACAATATCTTTAAGATGGACCATAGCCACATATATGACAATAATGCGGAACTGGGTGGTGGAGTTTACTTCAGGCAAGAGGATTCTTCAAACAACAACACTATTTGGTTACAAGTCATTGTACTTCTTAACAACACTGCACATAGTGGAGGAGGCATGTTCATTCAGTTTCAAGATTCATCTATAGCAAATAGGATAGAAATGGTCCTCAGTATGCTTGCACATAATGCACTGCTACCATCAAAGAAGTATGACATGATGGGTGGAGGTGTTCATGTGGACTTCTCCACTGTCAGTGCCAATGTCAGGACAGACAATATTATCAGTTTTACAAGGTGTTTGCTTATGCTTAACAGAGCAGCACAAGGAGTAGGTGGGGGTATATCAGTGCTCTCCAAAACCTCACGCTACCAAGGTGACAATGGAAATGAAGTGATTTTATATGCTGTAGTATTCCTTAAAAACATGGCTGTAAGCGGAAGTGCATGTGCCTTCCAGTCACTTCCTACTCATGGGAAGAGGCTGTTCAGAGGTGTCAGAGTAGTGCAATGTTATATGTTCCCACACCTATCTCTGTTTCAAATTGTGAACATTACTGACCCCTTCAGAATGCCAGATCAGTTCACAGAAGACTATCTCATTGCTTTCTTGCAAACATCAATTGAAATTATAAAGCAGCAGCTTCCACAAACCATCACCCCTTCTCTTCGGGTGGAAACAAACACGAACATGATATTTGCACAGTCAGTACAGATAACAGCAGGTAACTTAGACATCACTTGTGGAGCTTCTTCGCAGGGAATGTATGCAATAGATACAGAAATTGTGTTACAGCCAAGTACACATTCAGTTTTTCAGCTCTGTGTTGCCACACATGGTGGTGCAATTGCCCTGTATGGAGAGAGCTACATCAGAGTTGCTGAAAATGCAATCCTTCAATTCCATCAAAACTATGCCTTTCAGAGAGGAGGTGCCATTTATGCTAGTTCTCCACCTTGTCTGGTACCAGTGCCAAACTGTTTCCTCCAGTTTGACGTCGACCAAGATTGGGAAAGGAAAAGAAGTTCATTTGTCTTTAGGAACAACTCTGCAAAGGCTGAAGGACAGTCAGTTTATGTTACTGACATTCGAAAGTGCCTCTCTCAAAGAATTATGAAGAATAATACCAGCATCTCACAACCACACCAGTACCCCCAAAAGCTAAGTTTAAGCCTGTTTGATGTACTTTACTTTAATTTTACAACTGCGTGTCAATCAAACAACTGTAGTGGCAGCAGTCCTTGGAAGGTATTGCGACATGAGATAGTGTCTGGTCCCAGCCATGTAGGCAGTGAACCTGGTGACTTGGACAAACCTGTAGGCCCGCACTTCATCCCTGGCAAACAGAAGAGATTACCGTTCACTCATGTATATGATGAGCTTGGCAGTACTGTCAGCACATTGTTCATTGCATTGATTAGCAAGATGGATCATTCAGTGCCTACACAACTGGATCCCCTCTCTATCTACACTACTGACTTTACAGTCATCCTCCATGGCATTCCAAAGCAACATGGCATGGCCAACCATTCCTTCCTTACCATCACAGCCAACACATCAAATTCTGAAATAGTTCAATCTCCTCAGCTGGTACTGTGGTCAGTGGAGAACACACACATACTCCTGGTAATGAACATAGTGTTCCAGTGCTGTCCTCCTGGCTACATCTTCCGATATGGCTCAGGAGACATGGGAACATGTCACTGTGGGAAACTCAGTATGCTTGGGATAGCAGACTGTAATGAGAGTCAACCTGAGGTGATTGGTGCAGTCTTGGAGAGAGACCACTGGGCTGGATACGTGCCATCTAATGACCAGCACAGCTGTGATGAACAAAAGTTCTTCACTGGACCATGTCCTCCGGGATACTGTCAAACACAGCAAATCACCCTTCCTCAGAACAATTCCCAGCAAGCACTCCAGGAAGTAGTGTGCGCTGGGTCCAATCGTAAAGGGCTTCTCTGTGGAGACTGCCTGGAAGGAAAAGGAACTGCAGTGAACTTCAATGGGATAAGACCAGTCTGTGTCAATTGTGAGGAAGGCCTCAGTAAAGTGGGCATTCTTGTGTGGATCCTGAGTGAGTGGTTTCCCATGTTCGCCTTCATGTTTGTCTTGATGCTCTTCAACATAGATCTAGTGTCAGGAAGGTTCAACTCATTTCTGCTGTTTGCACAACTCTTGGCCTTCTCCTCTATCAGAGGTGATGCTGAGTTGGGAGCAGTGCACAATGCATTTGTCAGAATTTACCGATTTCTGTATGGCATGTGGAACCTGGACTTCTTTGGAGTGCTCCTCCCACCATACTGCCTCACACCACATGCCCACCTCACACTGCTACAGACACTCCTTCTTCACTACTCCATTGGACTGTTCCCACTGACAGTGGCCATCATATTCGTTGTTCTGGAGAGGTCAGCAGAGAAGTGGATATGCTGTTACCGAGTGGACCAATGCCTCAGGAGAATGCGTCGATGGAAGGCAAAGTATTCTGGTGGCATATATTATGACAGATCACTTCCTGCTTTTGTCATCCTCACCTTCACCCGCTTTCTAGTTAGCTCCTCTTACATCCTTGTCAACCAGATCATCACAGGGGAGGATGGGGAGAGGAAGGTGGTGGTGTGGTGGCAGGGCTCTGTGCCCTATGGCTCCATACAACACATTGCTTACTTCATACCAGCCATTGTCATACTGCTAGTGTTTGTCCTTCTACCCTCCTTTCTTCTCCTCACTCTTTCCATTGTACCTCAGCCATTTGATAGACTCATCATAGCTGTACCACTACTGAGGAAGCTGCAGAGGATGCAAAACTTCTGCAACAATATCAACACTGAAAGATGGGTCTATCATTTTGTCAGCAACTTTCAAGGCTGCTACAAAATGTGTTTCCGAAGTTTCTCTTCCCTCTACCTCTTCCATCGCATTATCCACCTCCTTGTGGCAGTGTTCATACCCAGAACAGAAGATGCTCTGTGCGTCCAGATCATTCTTACTGTGGCCTTGTTGCTACTCATTGCCACCTGCCAGCCTTACAATTTATGCCAGCTCAACAATTTGGATGCAGCCATCCTAGGTAACCTGACTGTCATCCTCATTCTGGCTCTTCGTATAAATGATCTTAGCACCCCCTTCAGCACAAGACAGTTCTATGCTTCCATCCAGATGATCCTCATCTACCTACCCCTCCTGTATCCGGGCATTCTACTGGGAAGAAAGTTGTACCTGAAGTGCAGGCAGTTGAAATGCTGCCAGAAACAGGAAGAACAAAGGGAGGACAATGCTGAGCCACTGTTGGAAGCACCAGCAGAGAGACTTGGGAACCTTGTTCTACTAACAGAACTGCATGATGAAGAGCCCACTCCGGAGGATGAAGATGCTGTGTCTGAGACAGGGACCAAAATATAGTTAAGCAATGTGCCAAGACAGACACTCTTGACATAATATATTATAAAACATAATTTCTAACAAGCAAACACTTTCCTAGCTATGCATTTTGATCTCATTCTTAAGCCTTAATTAATTCACTTACTCTTCATCGTGGCAGCACATATAACCATACCTCTATTAATAATGACTGTGTATAAAGTGATGTAAAATGACTGGAGTCAACTAACATAATTATATACCATATATGTACAGAATTCGTAGTAATGTTTGCAATTTTTGTGAAACTGTGGAGGTTTGTGAGAATAAAATTGCGAAAATTCTTACAGTTTCCCAGTGATACGTGTGAAGGCAACTACTTAGATGGAAGGAAGACATCAGTAAATGGTCGCAGTAACATGCGCAGCCTACATCCTCCAAGCAAGATGTAGTACTGATCGGAACCCAAACACGCCTCTAATCCATCCTTTCACGTCAGCGTCCATTTATCAGTCATATATCTCTGTCACCAAACTAATTGTCAATTAACTCATTTTGTCTTAGTTCATAAGCTTTTCACCTCTACCTTGTATTTGCTCACAAGCTTGCCAGGCATCCCTTCCCAGCTGAATGCCGGTCTGGGTATACGGCTGTGTCCGAGTTTCTTCCATGCTGCATGCATGGTGTATGTTGCAGTCATAATTACACTGTTTTCAACAACTCAAAGGCCATTAGAACGAACCAAAGAGTACAGCGATGTCTGAGCCACTCTAGGTGGTTATATTTTGCGCACAAAGGGAGCCATTTGTGACGTTTTCAGGACTTCGCGAAATTAAAATTGCAAAAATTGTCAAGTAAAGGGCATTTGCAAAATATACTTCCCGCGGAAATTTGTAGGTTTACGATATGTTATATTCACATGCACATTACCTGTCTTATTATACTTGCATGTCTTCCTTACCCATATATTTAATTATACTATCTATTGTACAGCCAGTCCTGCACCCTTTCAGCATAAATTTCATTCAAAAGTATGAACACATACATTCTATGCTAATTGAATGATGTCCTGTGACTGAAATGTAATACAATGTCATGCATACAAAACATTTCTATTTGAACCATACAATGTCATACCATGATTCTAATTCTAATGATAGAGACAAAGACCAATTATTTGACATTAATCTAGCAAGCAGAATGAACATATCAGTGTTATAAAATTATACTGTAGACAAACATTGCAGGCTAGCATGCCTATAATACTGCATGAACCTTCCACTGAATTGTTCCAGTGCAGGCAAGCTAATATGCCTTTCTATGTGTTTTGAATTAGTCTTGCTCTGAGAACTATTTATCTACTTGCAATTGCATGCTCCTTTCTATTCCAAATACAATCATTTGTAATCTGTTTAGACCATATCAGTTTCTACTGATAGATTATGCCCTCCACCAACACAATGTCATTGTAAATGTATATCTTAAACTTGCTCTCCTGTACGAAAGAATTACTCTTGGAGCTAAATCCTCACTCCTCCCTGTGAAAGCAAACACGTATACAATGCAACATTCTCAAGCAGTGATAAGTAATGTATAGTAATACAATCTCAATATCGTATAATTCACTTTCCATTAATTTCACATAAGGCCTATAGCTATTGGCAAAGTACTGCTCAATAATCAGTTGTCGTCATGCATAAACTGCACACATTCACTCCTGCACACACACACACATACGTACGTATATGTGCAAACACATGCACACATGCACGATCGCACCATTGCATGCATTGCGTGCACGCACCCTCACAGCAATCCCAGGCCGTCGATCATCGGCCCACGATTACATTTGCATGCACGCGCACATACACAAACACAATCATGCACATGCATGCAGTGTGCTGATATAAATTACCAGTCATACATAGTGGGTGCATGTAGTGTAGATTCTATTGAAATCTTTAGATCCCATGCATATAAGTCATGCTCAGAAAGTCTGTATGCATCCAATGTGCTGGTGAATCACATGCTTAAGTTGGAATGGGACAAGGAAGTAGTGGCCTTCATTAATTTGGTTTCAAGCACTAGAGACCATAGAGGATTGGGTTCAGTTCCATATATAGCACGAGCTAGTAGGGATCAGGGATTATTATTTAGACTGGGGAGCCTTTAGCCTTAGGCTATAATAGGGTATTCTCCCAGGCGCCTAGTATCAAGCACTGAAAGATCAATCAATGCATTCTGTTACTGGTGGAGAGGACAATTCCAGTTACAATAATAATGTAATCTGTGATTCAATCGTTTAGTTTTGCACTCATGATATGGACTGCTATACACAGTTCATGGCCTTCTATGCACATCTGGAAACATTATAATTATGTGGCCGTGGATGATGTGATGCATATTTTGCATCAGGATAAGGTCAATGTGAGGCATATATTGTAAACAGAGCATGTATTGATTCTATTGCTAGATAAAGGAGGCACAAGAGGGAAAATGCAGCATGCATTGAGATAGTCTGAGCTTGCTCTTGCATTAAAATTGGCAGAATTGGTTTGTTGTATGGTAGCTGTACATACATAAGAGAACAGATCCAGATTCACGAATATAGCTGATTCAATTAGAATTCATGGGAAAATCATCTGATGGCAAGTTGTTTGTGGATCCCCAGTACCTGCAAAAGTGCACAGCTCCATTAAAGTGTACTGGTTTGGTGCATAAACTAAGCATGCTACTGTTTCTGTTCCCTTGGCCAGATACTGTAGAAGAACCAAGATTACAAAAACCACACACATTATAGGGCTATCACCAATTTCAGTGCTGGTGTTCTTGCTTGCCAGGGGATGATTCTATAAATCCTCGGTACAGTTTGGTGGCATTTGACAGTTGTCCAGTGGCTTCAACTCCAATAACATTATGCTCTATGCAACCTAATTAAATATCAGATCCAATTTAGAATACAAAATGGTGTTGTAAAGGTTGCAGAATGTCGTGGGTTATGTAGTCAATTACAACTTTACAAAAGACAATTAAAAGAGCCTACTAGGATCGTCTTATATAGTGGCAGCTAACAGACCGTCCCTACAATCTGTTCTCTCCCAAGTCACGCCACGTGGTGGTTGTGACATCACACAAGTGATGTTGTGTGAAGTGACACTGCTGCTGTAATGTATATTGGCTGAATTGCATTTTCATTTCTAAATTAACTGTGTACATAATTAAATGCAAATGGTAAAAGACCATATTATAGCTAAACATATATACTTACATATTAATTAACTAAATTGCCAAACAATGGTATTTTTGTAACTTATTATGCACTCACTCAGATGTAAATCAATTAGTGCCACATTAGCTAACTATGTCTCTGTCTCCGTCTCAGTCACTGTGTCATCATCCTCTGAGGTGGGCACTCCAGCACGCAGTTCTGTTATTAGAACAAGGTTCCCAAGTCTCTCTGCTGGAGCTTCCAACGGTGGCTCAAAACGATCCTCCCTTTGTTCTTCCTGTTTCTTGCAACATCTCCATTGCTTGCACTTCAGATACACTTTCTTTCCTAGACGAATGCCAGGATACAGGAGGGGTAGGTAGATGAGGATCATCTGGACGGAAGCATAGAACTGTCTTGTTCCCATGGGTTTGTTGAAGTCAGTTATGTAAAGACTCAGGATGAGGATGAGGGCCATGTTACCAAGGATGGCTGCATCCAAATTGTTGAGTTTGCATGAAGTGTAGGGTTGCAAGGCGGCAATGAGTAGCAGCAAGGCTACAGTAAGAAAGATCTGGATGCAAAGAGCATCTTCTGCTTTTGGTAATAACACTGCCACAAGGAGGTGGACAATGCGATGAAAAAGGTAGAGGGAAGAGAAGCTTCTGAAGCGCTCCTTGTAGCAGCCTTGAAAGACATTGATGAAGTGGTAGACCCATCTGTCAGTGTAGACATTGCTGCAGAATGTCTGCATCCTCTGCAGCTTCCTCAATGGTGGCACAGCTATGATGAGTCTACCAAACAGCTGAGGTCCAATGGGAAGAGTGAGGAGAAGATAGGATGGCAGAAGGACGAACACTAGCAGTATGACAATGGCTGGTATGAAGTAAGCAATGTGTTGTATGGAGCCATAGGGCACAGAGCCCTGCCACCACACCACCACCTTCCTCTCCCCATCCTCTCCTGTGATGGTCTGGTTGACAAGGATGTAGGAGGAGCTGACCAGGAAGCGAGTGAATCCAAGAATGACAAAGGCAGGAAGTGCTCTGTCATATGACATGCCATCTGAGTACTTTGCCTTCAATCGTCGCATTCTCCTGAGACATTGGTCCACTCGGTGACAGCATATCCACTTCTCTGCTGACCTCTCCAGAACAATGAGTGTGATGGCTACTGTCAGTGGAAACAGTCCAATACAGTAGTGCAGAAGGAGTGTCTGTAGCAGGGTGAGGTTGGCATTTGGTGCAAGGCAGTATGGTGGGAGGAGCACTCCAAAGAAGTCCAGGTTCCACATGCCATACAGAAATCGGTATATCCTGACAAATGCATTGTGCACTGGTCCTAATTCAGCATCACCTCTGATAGTGGAGAAGGCCAGGAGTTGTGCAAACAGCAGAAATGAGTTGAACCTTCCTGACACTAGGTCTATGTTGAATAGCATCAAGACAAACATGAAGGCAAGCATGGGCACCCACTCACTCAGAATCCACACAAGAATACCCACTTTACTGAGCCCTTCCTCACAACTGGTGCAAACTGGTCTTATTCCATTGAAGTTGACTGCTATGCCTTTCCCTTCAAGGCAGTCTCCACAGAGGAGTTCTCTACGATCAGACCCAGCACACACCATTTCGTCGAGCTTATGCTGAGAGTTGTTTTCTGGAAGTGTGATTTGCTGTGATTGACAGTATCCTGGAGGGCATTGTCCAGTGAAGAACTTCTGCCCATCACAGCTGTGTTGGTCATTAGATGGCAGGTATCCAGCCCAGTGATCTCTCTCCAAGACTGCACCAATCATCTCAGGGTGTTTCTCATTACATTTTGCTATTCCATTCACAGTTAACATCCCACATTGACATGTTCCCATGTTTCCTGAGCCATATTTGAAGACATAGCCAGGAGGACAGCACTGGAGTACTATGTTCACCACCAGGAGTAGGTCTGTGTTGTCCACTGACTGTAGAACCAGCTGTGGAGGTCTAACTGCTGCAGTTATGTTGCTTGTGTTGCTAGGGATGGAATGGTTGGCCATGCCATGTCGCTGTGGAATGCCATGGAGGATGACTGTAAAGTCATCAGTGTACTTGGAGAAAGGATTCAGCTCCACTGGTATTGAGTCATCCATAGTGTTAATCAGTAATGCAAACATTGAATTGACAGTACTGCCAAACTCATCATATGCATGAGAATAAGGTAGTTTCTTCTGTTTACCTGGGATGAAATGTATGGTCATCAGTTTCCTCAAGTTAACTGTAGCACCACCAATGTGGTTGGGACCAGACACCATTTCTCTTTGGACAACATTTAGTCTGTATTCCTGGCTTGTTAATCGTGAAATGTATATTCGTGAAGTATGCATGCTATGTGATTCATTGACAGATACATTATAAATGAAAGTCATTTTGACTTGCCTCACAAATGAACAGCTAACATGATACTCTTCAGGGAATATAACTAAGTCTGTACGTGTGGTGGTATTCTTCAATGTGGTTTCAGAGATACAGTTTCGTATATCTGATACATAAACTGATTTTCCTTCGGCTTTGGCAGTGTTGCCATTGAATATGAGTTCCCTGTTCTCTTCCCATTCTTGGTCATACTGGAGGAAACAGTCTGACACTGGTACCTCTCCATGGCCAGGTGGAGAGCTAACATAAATGGCACCTCCTCTCTGAAAAGCATGATTTGCTTTAAAGCGTATTGTTACATTTTTGGCAACTCTGATGTAGCTCTCTCCATACAGAGCAATAGCCCCACCATGTATGGCAACACAATTCTGTAGCAATGACTGTGTATTTTCTTGGAATACAATTTCTGAGTCTAGTACATAAATCCCCTGTGAAGAAGCTCCACAAATGATACCTACTTGGCACACTGTTATTTGTACTGACTTCGTAAAGATTAAGTTTGTGCTGGTGTCCATCTGGAAAGAAGGGTTGATGGATTGCAACAATTCCTGTTGTAAGCGGGCCATGGACTGTTTGGCTGATATAGCAACATATTGACCTTGCTTGGTCAATAGCATTAGAAATTGCTGAAAATCATCCATTGTTTGTGATGCTGAAGTAGCTGCATTAACATTTTTCATTCTGATACCTCTGAACAATTTCTTGTCACCAGTAGGAAGTGACTGGAAGGCACATGCACTTCCACTTGCTGCCCTGTTGTAGAATAGTGTTACAGCATCCATAATCACACTATCTCCATTGTCTCCTTGGTAGTATGAGTGTTCGTAGAGCACAGATATACCTCCGCCAACTCCTTGTCTTGCTGTGTTTAGCCACATCATACAGCCTGTGAAATTGACAATGTTGGCTGTTCTGAAGGTGACACTGACAGTGGAGAACTCCACATGAACACCTCCACCCAGCATGTCATATTTCACCGATGGCAGCAATGTATTGTTGGTAATTTCCGCATTGAATAAATCCATCCTGCTCCTTTCTGTTCTATCTTGAATCCTAATGAACATACCCCCACCACTGTGTGCTGTGTTGTGCTGACTGAATATATCAACCATGTTAAATGTGTTACTGATTGATGAATCCTGAAGGATGATGTAAAGTCCGCCCCCAAGTTCTGCAGTATTTCTGAGCATAGCAGTGGCGATTATTTTAAGTACATTTTGCATGGCAAAGTCTTTGATTGAAACAGCAATGCCACCACCTCTAGAGGCATGATTATCATTAAATTGGCTGGCTCTCACTTTCACTTCATTCCTAGTGGCATATCCACTGAATTCAATATACCCCCCAGCTCCACAATGTGCACTGTAAAGTCCAGAACGTAACTGAGACACTATAATTCTATTGTTCCTTGCCCATCCTGTAACCATTACTTGTACTCCACTCTCATGGGCAGCTGAGCTGTTTGAGCCCTGCAGAAACACATATTGAATCTTAACATTATTGTCCCTTGATTGATCAGTAACGTCAATGGTGAGTGCACTACTTGGATGTGGTTTCAATGCAAGCATTGTACCATATCTAATTAGTATGTTGTTTTCTGCAGAGCTGCCCCTCAGTTCAATCTTAATGCTAGAATATGTTATGGAATTGTTTGTATCCAACTGTTGCTGATTCAGTGTGCTGGTACTCTCTGTCATGCTTGTACTGCCCTGTAATTGGTTCTCCCACCCTTCTATTACAGAAAATCTGATAAGTTGTACATTGAAACTGCGCACTCTGTCAAGTAGTGCTACTAATATGCCACTACCTCTTGATCTGGTGGGAGCTCTCTTAAGATCGACTTCTGAAAGAAAAATCTCATTGCCCTCTCCATCTCCTGTCACGGTAATGTTAATGCTTGTAATGTTACAACCAGGGTGGTCTTCTACAATGACAACAAGTATATTCTTCAGTTCAATTTTCTCTGTTACTGAAGGAGCATCTCTGGTCCTACTTGTGAAAACATCAAAGTGCATCCCACTGCCATGAATACCAAAATGATATATTTCAACAAAGTGCATGGAATATTCAGCCCCATGCGTGACTGTGGTGTTTGGTCTGAATACAGAAATGCCACTTCCATAGGGGCCAACTATATAAATGACAATGGCGTGTAGAAATATTTGTCTGCAATCATGAAAATAGAGAGTTGATGAATCCAGGACAGAATCACTGTAAAGCAGTTGCTCACCACAGTCTCGGAATGCCAAAGACTCAATATCAAGTGCCTCAGCATTGTAGAATGCTAAGTTTGCTCTTTCAGTGCAGTGGATCACAGGGAAATACACACAATTTGGATGTCCCTTTATGCCTACATTTGCAATGCCCATCAGTGGAGTGTGATCTGAAGAACTGTCACCAGGCACAAGTGCATGGGTGCCACACCCAACGACAACTAAGGTATCATTCCCAATGTGTTTAAATGCATAGTTCAATGACCCACATGTTTCATTAGCACCTCGTGGATGGGGTACTGAGCCTCCTGCTAATGTGTCATGTATACACTGTGGACTATCCTCTCCTGTTGTACTAACCCACATGATTCTTGTGTAGTTCTTGGAAGCTGTTGCATTGCAGCATGAGAGTAGCCATAGTACTGACAACAGTAGGCTGGGCTTGACTAGAGTCAGCTTCGATGCAATCATGATTTCACTCTAAAGACTGGTTGGTTTAGAGAGGAATATAGAAATGTCAAGCACCATTTGTATAATTTTATAGTAACAATTATTACAAAAGTACTTCTAATGTGAGGTAATATGTTGCTATTATACAGACCAAAGCAGCATAAGAAATCAAATATGCATGTATGGGCTTCATGTACATAGCTTGCAGTGCAAATAGGACCTTTTTGTATATAAAGTGTTACCTTTTCTGTCATAACTACCATATGAGATGCACCAACTGAATGTACCAAATGAATTACTCCTAATAAATGCAGCATTCATTTTCTTCTTGATTTTCATGATATCCAGCAAATATTAATGAAGCACCATTTTCAGAAATTTAGATATAATTTTATACTCATTTCTCCTATGACCATCATAAATGCATAACAGGTACTGCAATCCAGCTTTAACATGTTGCTATTTAATCACACCTGCTACAAAACAAGGTAACAATGCCATGTGTCTCTGATTGGTGTGCATTCTACTGCAGATCACAATGATATTGAATTGTGGCATAACAACAAATTTAAATCAAGCTAGTTTTTGTCATTAATTTAGGGAACTTGCTTATAAGGAGGCTGCACAGAAGTCACTTGATTGCATTCAATTAGTGCATGATAAATTGTAGCAAGGCATCAGAAAGTAGTCAGGAAGATGATGATTCAGACAAAAAGTCACTGTAATTGCTATGATACTTACAGATAATTGCAGTGGTAGTGACTCCTCATTCAAGCTCTTTGAACAGACAGCAGGTGCACGCCACAGAAACTGACAGTGATGTATTTCCACTAGCTGTCATACTGGCACATTTGCTTTTATAATGGTGACTGTCAGTGACTTGATTGTGAAACTACTGCATTGTTATACTGACTTACTCCTGGATCTGATCACTCTCTAGTGAACATTATTGCACTTCCATTCTGTATGAATATCACTATTCAATCACAGAAATAGTGTACTATATCAGCTTACTACCAGAAATAGTGTCAAAGTGAGCTTGAGGTTAGCGATGTCATGTACCCAGACCTATTGAGTGACAACTGGCAATTATACTCCACCACTCACTCAACTTGTGCATTGGAAGAGCCACATGTGCATGCATATGGTTGCTGTCTGATGACTGACTTCTGAGCTCTACTTAAAGGTGAAATGCTACTCTGTGCACTTCTGTCATCGAATGCCACTCAGTAAGGCCAACATGCAGGGTCTGTGACCACTAGTTCCATGTTCACTGCATGTGACTCCCTCAGCTGTATAAAATAAGTATACGAAGTGAGTATACGATCAATCAGTCAATCAAGCAATAAGATCACAACAGCATATATACAGTATAATAATCCATGAATGGCATATACCTAGCTCTTAACATTTAATAATCTCTGAATTGTGCGCATGTGTGAGTGCATGCGTGTGCGTGTGTATAAATATTGCTGTGTGAATGAAAAACTGCTTGGTACATGTCTGTAACCTGTTCTTCCATTTACAGGCAGGTGGTTGTCATTGTCACAACAATCATGTTGTACCATCACATAATCAGTATTATATAGAAACATCAATTATAATTTAACAGTGTACATGATTGCTAATTTATAGTGATGCTGCATGCCCTATTAGCAGCAACAACAGTTCCTACCAATCTACCATGTAGCACAAATTAAAGTGTGTCAACAAGTAGTGAAACTGCAGTTCATGAATACTCTATTCACACATGATGTATATGAAAGACACATACACAATCATCCATTGTCAGTGTGCACAAAGAAAGGTCTCTGTACTGAATGAGAACCCTAGTGCATTGTGCTATCTCATTCAGGGTACAACAATAAGTCAATGGGCATGCACTAATACAATTAATCTGTCCTGATGACCATCAGCTCCACTGTGAAGAATAGAATTAATGTACAGAATCTGGTTGGATCCCAGTAATTTGTTACAGCAGGCAATCACAGCAGTGATCATGACAAACAAGCCCACACCCAATCATTCATTACAGCACAATGGCTGCACTAGGGTTCACATTCAATGCTGAGACCTTGTTTTGTTAATAATAACAATGGATGATTGTGTATGTGTCTTTCATATACATCATGTGTGAATAGAGTATTCATGAGCTGCAGTTTCACTACTGTTTTCACATTTGGTTCAGCAGAGTTATATAATTATACTGGAAATATCACCACTGCCACTGTTGGGAACATGCTGAAATAGTTATAAATACAGCATATTATGCAATGCACATCACAATACAGCAGCAACCATGTGTACACTATAAGACTTAGTAAAGGACTAATGTATTACCGTATACAATGTATGAGACACATACATGCTTATAACAATGACAGCCACACATGGCTTACTTGTGAATAAAAGACCGTTGTCATACTTTATTCTATGTACATGTTATGACTCCTTGCACAGCCAATAATTATCTCTTTACATACATTAGTTCTACCGTATCACATGACATTGTATTTCTCCTATAATTATAGCTTTCGTTTTGTATGTGTATTTCTTGTTCAGGGTGCCTATATGAAGTAGTTATCTGTGCACACGAGGTTATAATTAATGGCCTGCTCAAGTCAGTGAGCTTGCACTATTGCTCGCACCAATACATCTGTGAGACGTCTACTAGCTATCTTATATACTATGTAAATCAGATATGTGTGCTATATTGACAACACACTTAGTTAGTTACTTTCAGACAATGACAGTGACTGAACTACACATGCAGACATGCTTGGACTAAATTCACTGTATAATGTTGTAATACAATAAATTCATGAACAAATATTTACATAACATACACATCATAAAAGAATTAATATTTTACTATTAGAGACTATTAGAGCAGATTACATAATTATGTAAGTCACTGCTACACATGTTAATCTGATGAGGTAGTACAGTAGAAAGAACTTAAAGTAATTATAGGTTCTAGTACGTATAATAATATATTATAGCATAGTGAAACTACAATATTCTTCTATGAGTGACATCTATTTCTTTCTTCCCCTGTGTAAGGGCACTCCACTGAAGGTCAGGATGTCTCGATTAGACTTGATTTGCACCTCAGTCATGTTAAATGGATCCACTGCAGAGCCTGCCTGCCCGATTACGTCATGTCCTGCAGCAACTGTTGCTCTTCCTGGTGCTAGTGTTGCTGCTGGGTCTGCCGCTGTTGGTTGTACAGTTATTGCTTCTGCTCCTGTCCCTGGTGTCATGTCCCCTTCACCATGAAGAGCAGTCGGGTTAGCTAGGGCTACCATTTGTATTGCATTCTCATTCTCATCATTGTTTGCAGCAGCTGCATCTGATGGGCTGTATTTCTTCTTACGATACCTCTTGTGTCTAGAGAGATTGGGACAGCAGAACAGCTAGAGGTGTGTGCATGGTTGCACTCTACTGTACAACTGTATGTACAAACACACACTATATATATATATATATATATATGTACACATTTGCCTGATCATCTTGGAGACAATTGATACATGCATCACTAATCATTATACTCACATGGAGTTAATGATAGCATATTCAGGTCATGCATTCAATGACATTCCGAATATTCTACAAGCATAAGTACAGTATATATACATTGTACTAGATATACATGTATGTATTATATATGTATGTATACTGTGCCCGTGTGTCTCACATTCTCTTGCCAATGACTATAGCAATGTATACCACTGCATAGAAGTATGGTAGCAGTGTGAGGATGACAACCAGCACAGTCGCTACTATTGTTTCAGGGGATTTGAGGTAGCTTGCTGCCACTAGAAGCAAGTTTAGCAAGATTGCTGTCTCAATGATGTTGTTGTGGGCCTTCTTATACGGCTTGGCAAAGACATGCACCAGGAGAACCACAAAGGCAGCAAGAAAGTTGCCCATCTGCAATTATCAGTGCAAGGGAAAGAAAGGAATCATCTATGGAAGCTGCATTCATTAATTAAAAATGCCCAAAAATCTGGTGACATGAATATACACATTCAAAGCCATGAGGTGTACATACTTTGTATATTATAGCAGATGTTGCCGTAAGTCCATATGCATAAACTATATATCATGGTATACAACCATTGTACTAACTCCAGAAAACTGCAAAATACTGACTAATTTGCAGTGAGGAAGAACTCTCGTATTCGTATGGTAACATGCCTGCTCTTATGGCAGCTTGGCAGCTTATAACTAGTTAAACAAAATGGCATATAGCTAGTTGGAATAATTATGTTTTACCAATAATCTTTGATGCAAATGGCACACAACAATTTGGCTAAGCTAGTGACCTTCTTTAATCGTACGGTAACTACTAAATTAATTTCAATTTCATGCATAAAGCATGTGCACATTAATATTAGCACTTGTGATACCTTGGTCTGTAATGTAAGTGCATGTCACATACGTACTGCAAATAGAGAGACATCCGCATAGCTGCCGAGGTAGTAGACGAGAACAAAAAGGAGTCTCCGACCAACATCCCATCCTGCATACCAGTGTTGTGACTGGTGCATGTCCTTTGACACTTCGTCAGTGAAGTGATACATGTCACATACCTATGTGCACAAAAAGTATATAAGGTGGTGCTGCATGATGGCATATAATCATTGCATAATGTAAGAGAATCTCATGTGACAAGTATACATTTTGTATGCTAGAGTAAACTAAAATGAGTGAATTTGGTCAAGTATAATTCTATAACGCTAATAAGAAGAGAACTTCAAAGACATGAATTAATGAAGCACACACACAATGCAGCCTATACACATGCACTGCATTTCCATAAAATGGAATTTTCCTCACAGTGCAGTTGGTACACACTATACTTACAACCATCATCACATCATGTGCATGTGAGTACTTTTGTAGTTGCTATACTGTCATTATACTACTCTAATCAGTACACACAATGTGTGAAATGTATTCACCAATTGCTTTTTTGTAGCGAACATGAGAGTGCAAAGAACTCACCTTCCACCTTTTCTTTGTGAGAATGCATAGCAAGAATGGTGCTACGAACACAAATCCAACGATGACCAGCACACTCAAGACTAGGAACGGTACAAAGTTGGCTGCTTGGCATGACTGAGTGCCATCGTACAAGTAGACCTGGTCAGGGTGCAGGCCATGAGGGTGGGAGTGGAGAGAAGGTGAGACAGAGAGCGGAGTTGGAGCAAAGAAGGAGAGGTGGAGGGAGCCGAGGGGCACTTAATATGCTATACCATATGTTGTTAATCTCACAGTGCACTTTGCTTGCACTGTACACACACATACATACACACACACACACACACACGTGAGCGTGCACATACATACATGTATGTGCAAATGCACATGTGCAGCACATGCATACAATACACAGAAGGCAGAGAGCATTAGTGTAATATCCATTTCTTTGCTGGTGTTGTGGTAGTCCTTACAATGCCACTGCTTGTCACTTGACAGCTAGCAATGCGAAAACTGGCATCTGCAAAGTATGTGTAGATGAAGAGTCCAAGGAGAGAAAGGCCATGGAGCGCACTTCTGGAGCTGATGGCACTGATGTAGCGAGCACTAGTAAAGGAGAAAACAAGTTGTGTGACACTGCAACTAAGGGTAGTTCACAATCATACACACACCTTAACCATTGCACAACTATAGAAAGTGCAGGTATATGCGTGTATGCATCACTGCACATGCTACGGCTCACCAGATGATGTAAATGATGATAGTGCCCAGAATAAGTATTGGAGGGATATAACTGAAGAGGGCAACAATGTGAGCTGGAAGGGTCTGGGAGACACAAAATGAAATGGGGATACTGAAGGATAAGAGATTGAGAAAGTAGCCAAGGCCCTGCAGTGGAACAGAACAGCAGTACAGTTAAACAGTGAACATCACATACTGCAGTTAGAATGCAAGTATGATGAAAACCATGCTGAATAGCTGTGTACATGAACATGCACAAATACAACACCCACACACATGCAACACAAAGTCACACAATTACCGGAAATGTTAAGTAGGTGTCGATGACACTAAAGGGAATGAATAAAAAGCCAATGACCTGCACATAGACAGCAATAAGGTGGAACAAGACTAAATTAAACAACAGTAGCAAACAAGCAGCAGAAAGTACATTAGTTGGTGTTATATAGTACATTCCAAAAGTAATAAAACATAGGTTGTACATGTACATATGCAACTGAAATCACTGCATACTACAATATGGACATGCACACACATGCAGTCAAGTACAATACACTGCTCACATGCACATCATACATACCTCTGCATAGAACACAAATGCTCTCAACTCTGCAGGGTGTCCAATGTCCAGAATCAAGACAAACAAAGATGCTACTATCACAGCAGCACCTGTAGAAGTGGACATGTGTACACATTAAGACAGTGCACATGAGTTCAGGAGAGTACATGTAGACACACTAATACAGTGCATATCAGTGCAGGAGAGTGCACATGGACACACAGTACATTACTGCACACTTACACCAGAGGAACAATAATCCTATGCCGACATCACAATTGTTACTACAGAACAGCAAGTCCAGAGACACCCAGCTACCACTGGGACAGGAACCACACAAGAAACCTGTACAAATGGGGAAGAAGACAATGTTGATATAATGATATGTGAAGAGGTTGTGTTGGTCTTGATAAGTACCCTTTTCTCAATGCATGAATGCAGGGTCCATTAAAGTTCTCACCATTTACATGCCATCTTACACTACCTTACTTCTTACAAGATGTGATATAATATACCCAAGTCAAGGAAGTAAGGTAGAGAAATAGACAAAGCAAGTTTCTACAATCAACATACAGGTTTATACACTAGTCTAGAGGCGTTATAAAAAGTAGTAATTGTTGAGATTTTGAGTTTACAGAGTCATACACAAAACATATGACATTGACATGAAGAGATAATGTACTTATACTACAGAAAGAAGGATGTGTAGTCTGGTGGATTTTAAGACCTACATACCTGACCTCCCTGAACTGCACTGTGCATCCGGATCATCAAACTTGAAGAGGCATCCCGGAAGTCTTCCCACACTGTCACATGCTGTAAACCCAGGAGGTGCACCATTTATCACTACCAGCTCCTTGCTCTTGTTTAAGACATAAGCATATGCGCCATTCTGTAATCAACCAGGAGAGAGTGTCACAAAGACAAAGAAAAGAGATAACTACAGAATGGCTAAAGGCGAGAAGGAGTAAAATCAGTCATCAGGATCAAACTCAGGTATGTAATCCGGCCCAGAATGCCAGCCACAATGTGCTATAGTTTTACGTATGCACATGCATAGGTATAGTTTGCTAACCATAGTACAGGTATGAGCAGCTGTGCATGGTGGACTCACATTAATGAACACGTATCGGCCATCAGGTTCACACCTCAAGATATCATTGTTATCAGTGTCACACTCACAGAGGCCTCCCCTACCACGCTTGTACCCTGGATGACAGGAAGTCACATCTAAACTGATGTATGATGATTCTCCCTGTGCAAAAAGAAACAGTGCAGAATAAAAGCAAAATATAACGTGGAAGACTGCATTGTGTACAATTACTATATACTGTGGTTAGTAGTGCTTAGTACAGACATCACCCTATATACACTGAATAAATTTTGCTATAATTATATAATATATCATTATGGCCTTCATCGCTGCTATATAGGTATCACCCAATCACTCCAACTTCTGTAATGTCCGCTCAGACACTGTCACACCACAGATAGTACTATATACAGTACCTATCTTCAAACTAACCTCTGTCAGTGGTAGTCCTAACTCCAGTTGCAGCTGTGTTAGGGTTGCTGGTCCAGTTGACATTGAGCCATTATCAGGGACAACAGCAGGTACTCTGAAGGGGATGCTACGCACCTCATCATTAAGTACTATTTGGCGACTCTGAATGAAGTCAAACAATGCAGACACTACAACAACTACTACATGGACTGTTCACTGAGAAAGGCACGCACTTGACATGCAGTGAATCATGTGGCGTTGGTGTTCTAGGCAGTATGTATGCAATCTAAAACTAGGCAAATGCAGAGAATTGTAGGGTCATGCCTCACTGTGTGTTTGTGTATCACCTTATTGACTCATGCAATCAAACCATGTCAAAGGCATCAATGAATGACAGTGTAGTCAATATGTATTATGATACACATATGGACATTTTACTACATGTGTGACATGCTAATACTGTACATTGTAATGTGGTTTGATGAACGTGGAAGAGAGAGGTTAGTGAAGAGAATGAGAGCTAGAAGCGGATTGATTGGCATGAGGGAAGTGGAAGGCATGCTGGTAGAGTATAATGGTGTGTTCACTTTGAATTGCTATAGAACTGGTACGTAAATAGCATACGCACAGCCACTCATACTACTATATAATAGTCTGCGCATACTGCGGAATATGAATAAACAAGGGACGTGTGATATGCTACACATGCAGTGAGACTGCTCACAGACACTGAAGATCTATGTATTGGAGTATTCTGACTACAAAGTAGTAACCACCTCCCTCTGCACCAAATAAGCCACAAATGTTTGAGACTTCATTACATTTATCATGCACATCCCTGCCATATGTACCTCAATCTTTTGGTTAGCTTCGTTGACACTCATCAGACATGTCTGACTGTTGTTGAAAAAGTCCTTGCACAGAACATTGAACAAAATGTCTTCCCCAGACTGGGCAAATTTAATCTGCAGCAAGTTGGAGTGAGGCAATGCTTTGTAATGGGAAGGGATTTGTATGTATATAACTGATGCTGCATAGCATGAGAAGTAAGCCTGCACACACATCTCACACCTGTATGACCAGTTAACATGTCAGTAGGAGCATGCACATGTGCACACGCACATGCACATGCACACAGTACATATACATTATGTGACTGTTGAGAGGCACTACATGCACAGGCATATGGTCTTGCAGCTAGCTAGTTGGCCAACTAAATAGGTTATGAGTATATATATAGTTACACACAGGTAATCACTGGTTGCTATACCTACCAGCCATAATAGGTTTCAGCTCTGCACCCTCCGTGTGATGCCTTCACTGTACCAGGCAAGTAGGTCTACAGAATACCTGAAATGGTTGGTTCTCTAATACCAGCTTCACAACAGGGTTTAAAACCCTGCCAAGGCACCTTGCCATCTTGCCTTGGCAAGGTTTTAAACCCTGTTGTGAAGCTGGTATTAGAGAACCAACCCTTTCTGATGCCTGAGCCAGCTGAGAAGCCCTCACTTCATACAGAATACCTGTTATTCTATCAACTCTAGCCTCTGCATGGAAATGTACCTGCGGTCCCAGTCAACAACTCACACCAATCATGCATGCACACTAACTGCATCTATGTGTCTGTTTGGATCTAGCTGCATTGATACAGTACCAGCCAGTCATCCAGAATTGATCAGCTAATCATCTACACCACACTAATGAACCCCAACTATAAGTTAAGTATGTTAAAACAATTGTTGCAGTTCTTTTATCTTTCAAACAACAGTGAGAGGGATCATCAGTGGCTATATGCCATTAATATGACATTTGTCCCCACTTTCATTGAGGCCTTAGTGCAGCTAGCTAGTGCACCAGGATGGTAAGCATAATACCATGTGATTAACTGCCAACCAACATAGCTGTCTGGATCACATGTACACCTGCATACCTCACATGGGATTTCACAACCAACACACCTCACATGCACAATGTGGTTCACACCCACCCACCTCACCCGGTGTGGTTCATATATACCTACATGCCTCACACAGTGTGGTTCACACCCACACACCTCACACATTGTGGTTCACACCCACACACCTCACACATTGTGGTTCACACCCACACACCTCACACAGTGTGGTTCACACCCACACACCTCACACATTGTGGTTCACACCCACACACCTCACACAGTGTGGTTCACACCCACACACCTCACACAGTGTGGTTCACACCCACACACCTCACACATTGTGGTTCACACCCACACACCTCACACATTGTGGTTCACACCCACACACCTCACACATTGTGGTTCACACCCACACACCTCACACATTGTGGTTCACACCCACACACCTCACACATTGTGATTCACACCCACACCTCACACAGTGTGGTTCACACCCACACACCTCACACAGTGTGTTTCACACCCACACACCTCACACAGTGTGGTTCACACCCACACACCTCACACATTGTGGTTCACACCCACACCTCACACAGTGTGGTTCACACCCACACCTCACACATTGTGGTTCACACCCACACACCTCACACAGTGTGGTTCACACCCACACACCTAACACAGTGTGGCTCACACGCACACACCTCACACAGTGTGGTTCACACCCACACCTCACACATTGTGGTTCACACCCACACACCTCACACATTGTGGTTCACACCCACACAGTGTGGTTTACACCCACACACCTCACACATTGTGGTTCACACCCACACACCTCACACATTGTGGTTCACACCCACACACCTCATACTCACCTGTCCACTTGCAAACTCAATATCAATGGACAGGGAAGCAGATGCCAATGCCTCATTGTCCACAATGTGTACCCCAGCTCTGCTGTCACTCAGTACTTGGTTACCACTGAAGAAAAAAGACTGCATTTAGCAGATGTATCATCAAATTCTTCTATATGCATACATATAGAGGCCAAGAAAGCGATGGAGCGATGCTTACTGATTGATGCCATGATGTAGACATTCCAGTATTAGTAATCTTTAGAATACTCTATAGTATCTAACCTATGACAATATAATTATACTAAAAGCTCAATTTTCATTTGTATGTATGAACGACCCCCATGTGTTTCGGGGATTGTGTTCTAATGATGATGATGATGATGATGATGATGATGATGCATACATATGTACGTATGTAGGTCTGAGCGGTTTGTAGGTATAATATAATATAGATAGAGAGATAACTTAATTCATTGTTAATGGATGTTAATGTAGGTATTTGTGGTATAATATGGATACATAAGTTGAAAATTCTTATGAATAAATAATAAAGTGAACATTTCCACTTTTCCTTTTAATTTACCGTAAGGTCTGGGTCTTAGCACTCTATTCCATTCCTTGTTTGCCCTAATGTTAAATGATTTACAATTTATTTAAATAGTTCTTACTTTCAGAATTATTCAGAATGTCGTCTGATAGAGGCTCAAGATTGTTTATGATGCTGTGAGCTGATTAATTCAGCATGGGAGTCCCTCATAGTCATACTGGCAGCACTTATGATGCTTTCTCGCATATATTCATACCCTACTATAATAGCTACACGAGGAGCTATTGACCTTCTTTCCTGGCAGACATTTGTAAAGCTGGGACTGGCAATGGCTAAAACAGCCTATGCGTAAAAGGGAAGAATGTCAGCATTTAATACTTAACAATTTGAGCCAGATGGCCTTAAAACGCAATAATCGCTTACTGACAAATTTGCTAAGTGGTGGGCTGACCTTCCTACATTATTGGGGTTGTATTAGCTAATGTGTCAGTCCTGTCTCCAGGTAGACAGCTGCAGAGACTGCAAAATGGCGGCCGGCTACATGCACGAGATTATAGCATCCAAGCACATCTAATACATACCCAACGCTCACCTGTCCACAACATGTTGGTACAGTTCTCCATTACTAATTCACTTCCCCAGCACACAAACACACACAAAATTTAAGCTGCCAGCCTTACCTGAAAGTGAATGGAGTCGTTGCATTAAGAGGTGGTGTGAAAATAGTGTAGCGATCATCGACATTATAGGATGAATCAAACCAAAAGCAACCTCTGATGTCACTGATGTACAAAGCAGCACCTCCAATGTTTGCAACATTGTCGACAAAGACTATACTCACATTCTGTATATAAGGAAATGGCAATGAACTACACATTGAGGGAGCAACCAGAAAATGGTTCTGAGCTTGAAAGTGAACACACCTGCCATTTCTCTGTCGGTACATCTTCCTGATCAGGGACAAAGTATTGGATGCTACAATGCCTGTTCCATATGTAGTTCGAGAACACCACTGGCATGGAGAAGGCATAGATCCCACCACCAAGGACAGCCCGGTTCCTAGTGAAGTTCACCATAGCTCCAGGAGTCAAAATTAGCTGCTCAGAATCAAGAACAGTAGAAGAGATAGAATAAATACTGTATAATATGACGCTAAATACATGCAACAGCCTGTATTGTGAATGTGCATAATTATGCATAAGAGTGGATGTAAATTGTAACAAAACATGTACAGAATAATAATACATTTAATGCCTCTTCCCATTGGTGGAATTCACTTGCTCACATAAGATCAATGTTAAATCAATACAGGCGTTTCCAAGCTACCAGTTCACATTATTAATTAAATAATTAAAATTCCTGCATGTCCAACACACAGCACATATAGGCATAACACACAGAGCATGAATAATACATGTATGGGCATAAGAAGCTCATTGTTGCAGAAACCTCTAGTTCAGCACACAGCATGGAAACACTACACACAGATCATGAACAATACAGACTTACCCTACAATTTTCTTCCATCTGAATGCCTCCACCGAAGATGGCTTTATTCTCTTGAAACAGCACCTGTGCATTCTTTTCCACACCAACTTCCGTATTGATCACACTCA
Organism: Ianthella basta; assembly: GCA_964019415.1. Classification (NCBI taxonomy): domain Eukaryota; kingdom Metazoa; phylum Porifera; class Demospongiae; order Verongiida; family Ianthellidae; genus Ianthella; species Ianthella basta. The sequence goes on from OZ025880.1 coordinate 2,613,102, forward strand.
GACCACCACCAATATTCTGTGTGAAATTTGTTACACCTAAAAGACTTATTGGGTATCTGAAGGAGGACAAAGCACCTCCAGGATCACGTTGAAACTCATTCACTTTAGCAAAAGCTGCCATTCCCCTGAGATTGTTGGCATGAAATGAACTGTGTGCAAAACAGTAAGAAAAGTACAAGGTAGTACATAGGTCATACACAGCATGAATAGTAGACATAATTAGTGCACAGCCCGGACTGGGAGTTGCATATATATGTGCAAAAAGATAAAGACACAGGACTGTTTTACCCTTCTTTATCTTTCTGTAACATACCTTCCACACAACTGACCACACCATTAATTATCTAAGGCCTGTACGTAAGTGCATGCAAGGTACCGCGTAATACTGAATACATAAGCTACTATATCTAATTATAAATTATAATTAAGAGCAACCAAGTTTTGCCATCAACAGGCAGCTATACTGAGTGTGTGGAGGTGGAAAGCACAGAAACTTATGTGGAAAGATGGACAAAGCATGGCTTAATGGGCTTCAGGCAATGTCATTTGAATCCTTGGTGAACATGCATTAATTGCATTCTTTCATACATACACTGTTTACGTTCAATCAACAACTGAAAACGCATGCAATCACCACAATTCCAGACACTACAACTCACCAGTTAATGAACCTGGCTGGACGTGGTTGCAAATCAGTGTGCAGCAGAGCAAACATTCCAACAGCTGATCCCTCCCTCTCAGCTGTGTTGAGTTCAAACAGGCAATTTTCAAACACCACCACATCAGGGAATTCAATCAAATGGATGTCATATTGAATCACAGCAACTGCTCCACCTCCCACAGCTGAGTTTCCTCTGAATGTGCTGCCACGTATCACAAATGTGTTACTTAGAGTTTCATTGAAGAGCACTATTGCCAAGGCTCCCCCTGCCCTTGTCTCTGCAGTGTTGTCAGTGAAGGTGCAGTCCTCCACTGTGAAACTGCCGTTAGCTGTTTCACTAGAGATTCTCATATACACAGCACCACCCTGAATCTGGGCATGGTTTGAGTCAAATCTGCTATTTCTGATTAACACATTTGATCCACTAGCTCCATCAAGACGAATATACATGGCACCTCCATGGCCATCAAGCTGTAGGAGAGGAGGTCGTCTATCATCTATGGCATTATCATTGGCTGAGTTATTGCAGAAGGTACAGTTATCAATCTCAAGGTTCATAGGAATGTTGGAAAACACAGTAACAGCACCACCAGGACTATAGCTAGAAAGGTAGTTGAGATCATTCAGATTAATTGAGTTTCTGTTGCTGAAGGGTCCATCTGTGGTAGCATTATTGAAGTTTGCTTCAAAAATGCAGTTACGAAGTATAAAGTTATCACTTTCCATGACTTGAAGGGATGATCCAGAAGTATTCCTACAAAGTAAGAAAAGACACTAACAGAATCAGCAAGTCATGTAGGTATTGAGTATAATACTTTATAGTTAGATCGTGGTCTGTCTGTATATATTTGTGCAGACTCATTACTGTGTAGAGTAATTGACACATCAATAGGGTCCTATATATATAGCGTAAAGCTAAAAGACAGTTTATTAAGGAAAAACAAATTTACTTCTTATTAACAAAGGCCTCTAACACAAAAAAGTTCTGGAAAGAATACCACTCAATTGGAATAAATACTGATAAGTGCAACACTACTGACCTGCCTAGTTTCATTATAAAAGAAGATGACACACTGACTACCAGCAGTGAGGAAACCATGAGGACCTGGAGAAAGCATTTTGAGTCCCTCCTAAATCCCCATGACACAGAATTTAGCAATTTAGGATCACAATCTAGCAATAGTTATACCCCATTTGATGATGAAGTACTGAATAGAGCTATTGATCTGGAAGAAGTGTATCAGGCCATAGCACAACTAGAGGAAAATAAAGCACCTGGTCCTGATTACATATGCCCAAGCATTATTAAGGATGACAAAGTCATCCAATACCTCCATAAATTATTCCAGAAGTGTTTTGAAACAGGAATTGTGCCCCCAGCATGGCTGAATAGCACTATCCAGCCAATCTATAAAGGAAAAGGTGATAAAAATGATCCAAATAACTATAGAGGCATTACACTGCAATCGTGCATAGCTAAGGCATTTGCTAAAATTATTAATAACAGGCTATCCAACTACCTAGAATCTAACAGTCTCTTACATGATGAACAGAATGGGTTCCGTAAGGGTCGCTGCTGTCAGGACCACATATCTTCCTTATACTTCATAATTGAAAATAGGAAATTGAGCAAGCAAGACACTTATGCATGTTTCGTTGACTTTAGAAAGGCCTTTGACTCTGTTCCTAGGGAACTGCTTTGGAATAAATTATCACATATAGGAATTAATAATAACATTCATGCTAGTATAAAGGCATTATATACGAATACCAGAAGCTCCATAAAAATTGATAACAACCTCTCCTCCCCCATTATTATTAAGCGTGGAGTGAAGCAAGGCTGCCCTCTCTCCCCTACCCTGTTTAATATTTTTATAAACGACTTGATTGGATATTTGAATGAAAAAGCTGAGGGGATTTCCTTTGGATCATGCCAATTGAATGCCCTCATGTATGCAGACGATCTTGTACTAGTAGCAGATAAGCCTGACTCACTCAATAATTTGTTACAGGCACTTAATCAGTGGTGCACTGACAATGGAATGTGCATAAATCCAGACAAAACCAAGATTATTCATTTCAGACATCCGAAGAAACAAATTTCAAATTTTCTCTTTACATGCGGAGAATATCGTATTTATTATACAGACATTTACAGATACCTAGGAGTAGAATTTACGGAACATCTTAGCTGGGCACAACAAATTGAGAGCACATCAATATCAGCAAACAGAGCAGCAAACTACTTAATCGCAAAAACTAGAAGCAGCGGAGCGCTAGTATTCGAAGTTTATACTCACCTGTATAACACACTTGTCTTACCTATCATTGGATATAGCAGTTTCTTGTGGGGTTATAAGGGATATAGTGATATAATGAAGATACAGAATAATTTAATGAGAAGCTTCCTAGGTGTAGGCAGAAATGCCCCGATTGTAGCTCTTCTAGGTGATTTAGGCTGGCTCCCCATTACGACAATCACTAAGATCTCATGCATAGGATTCTGGTTCAGATTAAGCAAAATGGCTGAAGGTAGATTAAATAAGCAGATATTTATTGAAGCAAGTAATCTAGCATCTGATAAAGGGTATAAGAATTGAATTGCCCATATCCATGACATTTTTAAAAACGACCACTCCAATGAATATTCAGCACCAACATCATGCATCAATCAAAGTCTACAATACTATAGGGAATATCTAATCAGATGCTCAATAGATAAATGGAAGTCAGAGGTTAGCGAAATTCCAGTAGGCTCTGATTCAGGTGGTAGACTAGTGTTATATAGGCAAATTAAACATGGTCCAGGTACAGAGGACTATCTATTCACTATGAGATCACTGGGGGGTAGGAGAGTTATGGCGGGCCTCCGAGCGGGATGCCTGCCCCTGGCGGTGGAGGTGGGGAGGTACACTGGGACACCCTGTAGTGATAGGGTGTGTAGACTGTGTAATTGTGGGGAGGTGGAGGATCAGCATCACTTTTTAATCATCTGCCACACTCTTAGCTCTGTTAGACAAAAATTATTTTCTCATTGCCTAACTCTATCAAACTCATTTACAAATCTTTCTTCTTATGACAAATGTAAGTTCCTCTTAACGAATACTGATAATACAACCATATCCCTTATTCTTCAAATGTACCATTTAAGGCAATCACTTTTATGCATCAATTAGTGTATAGTCACTATATATACTCACCTATCCACTTTCACCTGCAAGCTAATTTTTGTAAAAATTATTCAGTGACCAGTAAGCCAACCTTGGCTGAGCAGCCTCTGATTCTCATGCTGCGGTCACTCTAATAATCATTCTATATATAGCAAACAAGTGCACAGAGTGCACTAATTGATAAGATGACAGCCTATATAAAATGCACATAAATTGGCATACATGATGTTGGTTTGCTGACAAGCTGGCAGTAATATAGTTTTCAACTAATGATATGTTTGGCAACCTTACAATGTTATACATTAATGAAAAGTGCAAGTACCCGGATGCAGCTAAGAACCTGTATTTAAGAATTTGATTCTTAGACTAATATTCCAGTTCTGCGAGTCCGGTCGGTCGGCACGGACGGCGTACGGGTATGCAGACGGTGGATCTATGTGGCTCAGGGTGATGGCCTCATCTGATTAAGATGCCTCTGAATCAAGTACTGGCGACATTTCCAGGCTCTTGCCTCTTGGTCTGTATGCACTTCTCCCCGTCCGCCGCGCCTTTTCCTCTCTCTCGTCTTCGCTCTAAAGCAGTCCATTTGAATTAGCAGGCTGTCTGGCAACCCAGTTGGTCTGACTTACCTTCTACCTGTATACTGTCTGACTCGCTTTCAGTATCGTTAGCTTCCAAAACCTCATGCACTATCAGCTCCTTTCGATGTCCGCAATTTAGGAGTAAATTGGTCGCTAAATGCAGTTCCTATATCTTTCGTATGCGTCCGCGTCCGTGCGGACCGTCCGCAGAATAGAAAGTGCCGTATTTCTCTGCGGCAGCGTCACAACATATACTCACATCATTTGAACTGTGACTAGCAGCATATCACATCACTTCACTTCCACTGAGGACATGCACTCACCTAAAGACGGTGTCCTCAACAGTCACGCCATCACTGGCATACACAAACACTCCAGAGCTCACTGGTCCACACTGCTCCACTACCACGCCAGACAGAGTCACATTGCGAGAGCAGTAGAACGCCAAGTCATCATATACGTTGGGCTCCACGCTGGGGAATGATCCGCAGCGGATATGTGCTTCTCCCGAGTTCACTGCCTCCACTATGAGGTTGGACACGTTCGTCACTTGTAGCTCTCCCGAAATCCGATGCACACCATCCTCCAACCGAACGCACAGGTTGTCCGGTCCACTGGAGTAGTTGCAGAAGTCCGGATACTGCTGTCCTTCGATGTCTTGAGCAAGAAGAGCATACGGGAGAGATCGGCAAGGCGATTGTCTGGGCTCCGTCGAGTTTAAACATTCAGGGGAGTTGGTGCCGTTCGTAGATACATAGCGGATCAAATGGTGCCCTGGATCGCACGAAGCCCAGCAGGCAAGTGGTAGAAGAGAGAGGAAGACTATAGCAGGCAGAGGCATTTTGTGCCGAGTCAGGCACATCGTACAGCTCCTCCACACACCATATATAGAGCCTATACCTCAAATGCAAGTCACGCGATTGCTTTATTACATTAGACAGCAATATTATGTACATTTGTGTGCACAACACAAGACCGTACTTATAAGCCCAACACACCCTCTAAGTAAACTATACTATAATATGTGACAAGACTTTGCTCTGTTTATCTTTTGATGCATGTCACACAGTATCCATGTGGCTTTAAATTGCAGGTACATTATAATTTTATGCTGTGGGTATGGGACCATGTCAAAATGTGCATGATTGTGCATGACTGCATTATGCCACTTCCACTGCCAGCTGTGTGGAGTAGCCGTCTATTTAATACAGACTTCTCACCTTGTGTACTCTGATGAAGGCCACAGCATGTGGCTGAAACATTAGTATTGATCTATTATAATCTTGTGGTTGGAACAGA
>OZ025880.1:2623812-2638812 GCA_964019415.1 Ianthella basta
GTCTTCCCACACTGTCACATGATGTATACCCAGGAGGTGCACCATTTATCACTACCAGCTCCTTGCTCTCGTTTAAGACATACGCATACACTCCATTCTGAAACAGTCAGGAGAGAATGCTACAGGTAATACAGTAAAATGTGACTTTCTGAGATACAGGCATGGCTAAAGGCATATGAGCAGGTAAAATGGCAGCCAAACAGCAGAAGACCACACTAGTAACCAAGTCTAAACCTGCAGTACAATTGGACCAGTCATGAACACCATTCACTAACAACCATAGCCAGGAACACTACAGATGACTTGGTGTGCTCATACCATGCCAAACAGCTTTGTAAAGACCATTGCTAACAAATACTGCACCATTGAGTACACCATTGCTGTAGCTGAACCATCTTGTGAAAGAACTAGTGGGTTCAGCAAGCCAGGCTAGCATAATACGCACACAGTATACAACAAGAAATACATTGGAATCAAACTGTTCTGCTGTTCCTATTATATACACTGTATAAAAATCTCAGCAGATAGGAATCATGAAAGACAACGTTCGGAACTACACATGGTAAGGAAAGAAGGGCGGAAGGGAAAAATGGCAGTGAGCCGGACCAGCACCGGCAACCTGCAGATCTTTAGCCGACCCTTTAGCAGCCGGGTCACTGGTCACCGCCAACAGCCACTGATCCATTCCCTTCTTATATACCAATGTGGGCGGGCTCTATCCAGAGCCTCCTTTGAAACTCCCCCACCGGGCACTGACTAATCAGTGACACTTGGAAATGCTAATTAAGATGGTCTATGTACCATGGTGACACGAATGAAAGACAACGTTCGGAACCACACATGGTAAGGAAAGAAGGGGGGAAGGGAAAAATGGCAGTGAACCGGACCAACGTGACATTGTGCAAGAGTTAACTGCAATTATGCAATAACTACATTCTTATGGCACAAGTCAGCTACAGGGGGTCTGGCAAGCAAGACTAATTTGGCAGATTGATCAAACTTGGTACTTTGGTGGAATTTTTTCTTTGGCAGGTAGGCAAGGCTATAGCCATAGTGATATTATGCGAATAATTTAGCAGTTTGAAATATCGGCCACAACAAATTCCTTGCCACAATGTTTAGGTATTTGTACAGTAATTGCTAAAGCAGCCTTTGTATGCTACATTAACAGTATAGTAGTGCATCAGAAAGTGCACTTTTGCTAGCCACCTACAAAAACATGCATAGTCAAATGCAGTACACTCACCCTCACAAACAGGTATCGGCCATTGGAGTCACACCTCAAGATATCATTGTTATCAGTGTCACACTCACAGAGGCCTTTCCTACCACGCTTGTACCCTGGATGGCAAGAAGTCACATCCAGAGACTGACGTACGATGATTCTCCCTGTGGGATAGGAACAGAGCAGAAATACGTACAGGAGAATTATAATGTTGAAAGTTGTGTCCTCTACACTACAATTCACCACAGTTGTGAACCCATTTCTACCTACACTTTGCAAACCTGCACTGCATTACTAGAACAAACATGCAGTGATTTTAACATTTGCCCACATCTATGAAACCAGCTACTGTGCACTATACCACTCAATGGCCGCTATTTGCCACACTACAGATAGTACTATGAATATACGTATGTATCTATCTCCAAACTGACCTCTGTCAGTGGTAGTCCTAACTGCAGTTGCAGCTGTGTTGCGGTTGCTGCTCCTGTAGACATTGAGCCATTGTTACAGGGAATAGCAGGTACTGTGAAGGGGACACTGTTCAGCACGTGATTTAGTACTATTCGGGTGCTCTGAAACGAAGAAATGGATAGTAAGTGACACCAAAATTACATGTGGCTACAACTGTAGAGCAATGCAGGGCAAGCTTGATGTCACTACATTCAAAACATCAAGTCAATACAACCTTGAACTGTAGGCCATTTAGACGATAATGACAAGAAACTGGCAAGTATGTGTGTAGCATGAACATAAAACAGCTACGTACATAGTTAGTAAAGCTACCAATATTGTGATCTGGTAAATGTTAGGGCAAGAAGTCAAAACTGTTCGCAGCTAATGCAAGGAGGGGAAGTAGGATGATGGAGATTGAAATCCTTAGTGGTTGGATAACTTAAAGCTACTGACATTAACAGGTACTAATTTAGTAAGTAATCCAAAAATTGCAAACTTGCAACCTCAAAAATTAAGCAGGTAAAATACTATTTAAACACAAAACTGTAAAATCACAAAAAATAGTACTCACTGAATCTTTTACTTCTCAAAATGCTAAATTTAATAACTGCTAAAATTTGTTGCCTTAAGATTGAGTACATACGTATGCTGCAGGGAGAGTAGCTGTAGGATGTCCCGCTATTGCTCACTTGAAATTGACTGTGGACAATGTTCAAATGCATTTGGAAGTTTCCACAGCAACTATTGTAGCAGTTAATGAGTGGAAGCAAGTAACTATAGCATAAACAACTTGTCAGGTTTGCCCTAACAGTAGGAGGTTAGATTTGGGCTTTTGATGGTGGGCACATTTACAAAGTCTTGCTACAGGACAGGTGAGTGGCACACAAAGAGCCGCTAATCACCAACATAGAGGGCCAAGTATCTACTGTACATACGACACTACCGTAGAATAGTCTGTACATATTGCTGAACACAGAACGCCAGCTGTGTGGTACAGTATACTTGACTGTGTAATGAGAATTCGCACAGCTACTGAAAGCGCTTTAGCGTTGAAATACTCTGACTCGTATAAGATAAGCAAACCATCCACACTTTGTGTCACCCACAAATGTCTGAAGACTAAGTTCATTTTTAACACATCCCTGCTGTACGTACATTAATCCTTTGGTTAGCTTCGTTGACACTCAACAGACATGTTCGACTGTTGTTGAAAAAGTCTTTGCACCGAACATTGAACAAAACACCTTCCCCAGACTGGGCAAACTTAATCTGCAGCAAGAAGGAGTAGGGATGAATTAGGGAGGGAAAGACTATTTCATGTACACACTGCAGTATGTATGTATAATGGCAATACAAGCAGTAGGAGCATACACTCACACACACCTCACACCTTTACAAGCATACATCACACCAGTAGGAGCACACACACACACATACACACACACAGACACACACACACACACACACACACACACACACACAGACACACACACACACACAGACACACACACACACAGACACACACACACACACACACACACACACACACACACACAGACACACACACACACACACACACACACACACACTCACACACACACACACACACACACACACACACACACACACACACACACACACACACACACACACACACACTAAATGGTAATCACTGAATATCATGCCAAACCCACCAACTACACCAGTGTTAGTGTCTCAGTTGGAGCATAAAGCCCTATTGAGTTGGCAACCAGTGATCGCCTCCCCCCCAGTCATCCAACAAAGATGGAAGAGCCACAGACAGCTGCAGACACAGCCACAAACTTGCAACTCACCTGCCCACTTGCAAACTCTGCATCAATTGAGAGGGAGTCTGATGCTAATGCCTCACTGTTCACTATCTGGTCCCCAGGCCTGCTGTCACTGAATACTTGGTTACCACTATAGAGGATGAGTGCATGGAATAGCAGCTGTATCATCTGCCACGCACAGGTGTGTGTGTGTGTGTGTGTGTGTGTGTGTGTGTGTGTGTGTGTGTGTGTGTGTGTGTGTGTGTGTGTGTGTGTGTGTGTGTGTGTGTGTGTGTGTGTGTGTGTGTGTGTGTGTGTGTGTGTGTGTGTGTGTGTGTGTGTGTGTGTGTGTGTGTGTGTGTGTTTGCATGTGTATTTGAGAAATGAGAAATCGTCTTGATCAGCTGGCTTTCCTTATGGCATTTTTGGTGCTGCACGAAACTTAGTTGTGTGTACATACAATGCTATACCGAACATAGCCATATTCATCTATACTCATCACATATACACACACACAACACACACACACACACACAACACTTGCTCACCCACAATAAGCACAACCTATCATCCTCACACATCATCCACACATAACCCACACACTACATACGTACCTGAACGTAAACGGAGTCGTTGCATTAGGAGGTGGTGTGAAAATGGTGTAGCGATTATCGACGTCAAAGGATGAATCAAACCAAAAGCAACCTCTGATGTCACTGATGTACAAAGCAGCACCTCCAATGTTTGCAACATTGTCGTCAAAGACTATACTCACATTCTGTATATAAGGAAAGGGTAATGAACTACACATTGAGAGAGTAATCAGATCATATATCTACACAAGGAGAAATGGTTCTGAGCTGGACAGTGAACACACCTGCCAGTTCTCTACTGGTACATCCTCTACTTCAGAGTCATTGTATTGGATACTACACAGTCTATTCCTGAAGTAGTTTGTAAACCCAACTGGCATGGAGAAGGCATAGATCCCACCACCAAGGACAGCTCTGTTCTTGGTGAAATTCATCCTAGTTCCAGGTGATATAAATAGCTGTACAGAATAGACAAGCAGCGGAAGGGACAGGAAATATACATTTCATGTGCAGATCTATGTATGTACAGCATGTGAGTGGATGAAACCATATCATGAATATACAACATTACAATAACGTGTACAGATTTAAACTAGATAGTACAGTCCTCTTTTCTAATAGGCTGCAAACACATGCTTGCAGAGCCCAAATGTGAATTAAAGCAACACAGAAGCTGCTTATTTACCTTTTCACATACTAGGTGGCGCATGTATGGGCATAAGAAGTTCATTGCTGCAGAAACCTCCTGTCCAACACACAGCATGGAAACACCATGCAAACAAAGAGCATGAACAATACAGACTTACCCTACAATTTTCTTCCATCTGAATGCCTCCACCAAAGACGGCTTCATTTTCTTGAAACAGTACATGTGCATTCTCCTCAACACTAACTTCTGCATTGATCACACTCAGACCACCACCAATATTCTGTGTGAAGTTTGTTACACCTGAAAGTTTTATTGGGTATCTGAAGGAGGACAAAGCACCTCCAGGGTCACGTTGAAACTCATTCACTTCAACAAAAGTGGCCATTCCCCTGAGATTGTTGGCATGGAATGAACTGCCATGGGGGCAAACAGCAAGGAGATTACAAAGCATTATGTACATAGGTCACACAGAAAGTGAAAAGAAAGGCTATATATGGCACAACCATGGTGTGCAACTGAAAGGGTTGGCGGGTCTGTACAAAGCACATTCCTTAGTGACCAACTATGGTGTGCCAGTGGAGAGACATTGTCCTTTCAATCCTTTGTGAACAAGATCACCTTCCTTCATACAGTAAGTATGTACATTGTTGCATGCAATCAAAAAACACTAAAGATGCTGTACACACAAAGATCACTCTTGAAACTATAGTACAACTCACCAGCCAGTGAATCTGGCTGGAAATGGTTCCACATCATTGTGCAGCAGAGCAAACATTCCAACAGCTGATCCCTCCCTCTCAGCCGTGTTGAGTTCAAACAGGCAATCTTCAAACACCACCACATCTGGGAATTCAATCGAATGGATGTCATATTGAATCACAGCAACTGCTCCACCTCCCACAGCTGAGTTTCCTCTGAATGTGCTGCCACGTATCACAAATGTGTTACTTAGAGTTTCATTGAAGAGCACTATTGCCAAGGCTCCCCCTGCCCTTGTCTCTGCAGTGTTATCAGTGAAGGTGCAGTCCTCCACTGTGAAGCTGCCGTTAACTGTTTGACTAGAGATACTAATAAACACAGCACCACCCTGAATCTGGGCATGGTTTGAGTTAAATCTGCTATTTCTGATTAACACATTTGATCCACTAGCTCCATCAAGACGAATATACATGGCACCTCCATGGCCATCAAGCTGTAGGAGAGGAGGTCGTCTATCATCTATGGCATTATCATTGGCTGAGTTATTGCTGAAGGTACAGTTGTCAATCTCAAGGTTCATAGTAATGTTGGAAAACACAGTTATAGCACCACCAGGAATAGAAAGTAAGTTCAGTTCATCTAGATCAATGGTGGTTCTGCTGATGAAGCGCTCGTTCGTGGTAGCGTTATTGAAGTTGGCTTCAAAATTACAGTTGCGGATTACAATGTTATCACTTTCACGGAATTCAATGGATGATCCTGTAATATCCCTGCAAAGAAGACAAACTCAGTATGAACTCAAATCAATACTACAATAAGATAAAAAGAGAGCAACTACAAAGTTCTGTAGAGTAAGATCTGACTGCATTTCATAGAGACCCCATGCTATATACAGTAACTGATAAGGGGAACTGAAGAGCATACTGGAGCTCAGACGTCAACTAGATACTACAGCTAAGTGTGGAGTGTGTGTGTGTGTGTGTGTATGTGCATGTGTGTGTGTGTGTGTGTGTGTGTGTGTGTGTGTGTGTGTGTGTGTGTGTGTGTGTGTGTGTGTGTGTGTGTGTGTGTGTGTGTGTGTGTGTGTGTGTGTGTGTGTGTGTGCGAGGCCGACGGAGGTGCGAACTTTGACCATCGACCGCGAACCTAGGGAAGCAGACAGATGCGTCCTCGGCGACTACTGGAAGGGGAGACAATCGCAACACACCGGTCTGTCAGGTGACCTAAGATCTGACTCGGGGCGGGCAGGACTCCGACGGGCGGATGAGGGACGAATCTCCCCAACGGCTGGCGGGCGGAGGAGGGAACAATCCCCAACGGCCTCCTGCTACTACATGGCAGCAGAAGTGGATTGAGAACAGAGCCAAGTAGCGCTGCCATCCAGCTTGGTAAGATGGAACCGATTCAGCAGTCCCTGCCACAACAGCACAGAGGATCAACCGGTGTCAACTCAAGAAGGAGCAGCAGCGCAAGACCAAGAGACTTCTGACTAGCCTGACAACAATGCACACACATCACTTCATATTCCTATGCACACACTACCCTATACACAACTCACATACATGCATACACACAACCCCCCTATGCATACACACCCATATGCATACACACAATTCACATACTTATGCATGCACCCAACCACCATATGCATACACACCCATATGCATACACATCATACCATATGCACACACATCTCTTCCAAACCTACAGAGTCACCAACAGTTATACGTTGTGCCATGCGTCCTGCAGCATGTTGGCAATTACTGTTATACTCAGTGACTCCATTTTTCCTTATTTTTGTACCTTGGTCTTAATAAGGAGAATGTTTGCCCCGTGTGTGTGAGTGTGCGCCTGTGTGTGTACGTGTGTGTGCGCGTGCGCGCGCATGTGTGTGTGTGTGTGTGTGTGTGTGTGTGTGTGTGTGTGTGCCTGTGTGTGTGTGTGTACGTGTGTGTGTGTGTGTGCTCGCGCGCGCGCGCGCGTGTGTGTGTGTGTGTAATTGGACAAGCTGTCCCTTTGCAAATTTCTAGTTTGAGGCTCATATGAAAAAACGCACAGTGTTTAGCTAGAGATGGTTTCAACTTCAATTGATGGACATGGAAACTGTCACCAAGATGTGCAAGAATACACATACATACGTACTATACACAAGTGCCTTGTTCATGCTGGAATTATTGCACTCCTTACAGCTGCAGGCAAATTGTGAGTACCCGGCAAGTGCAGTGCACTTTCACTACTCAGACACTTGCATGCATCTAATACGCAGAATACTATCCCAAATCCCATTACAGTGAGACTGGTTGAAAGTCTTGCACTCTCTATCTACTAAAACAGGCAGGGACGATACCGACTTCACTTGTGTTCGAGGGACCCACCTGAAGAAGGAGTCTTCAACGGTCACACCATCACTGACATACACGTACAAGCCAGAGCTCACTGGTCCACACCGCTCTACTACCACGCCAGACAGAGTCACATTGCGAGAGCAGAAGAACACCAAGTCATCATACACGTTGGGCTCCACGCTGGGGAAGGATCCGCAGCGGATATGTGCTTCTCCCGTGTTCACTGCCTCCACTACGAGGTTGGACACGTTCGTCACTTGCAGCTCTCCCGAAATCCGATGCACGCCATCCTCCAACCGAACGCACAGGTTGTCCGGTCCACTGGAGTAGTTGCAGTAGTCCGGATACTGAAGCCCTTCGATGTCTTGAGCAAGTAGAGCATAGGGGAGAGATCGGCACGGAGAACGTCTGGGCTCCGTCGAATTCAAACACTCAGGGGAGTTGGTGCCGTTTGTGCTGGAAACATAGCGGATCATATGGTGCCCTGGATCGCACAAAGACCTGCAGGCTGTCAGAGGGAGTAAGCACAGGACGAGAATATGGAGTAAAGCCGGCATCTTGTGTAATACCAGAAAGAATGCAAGTCACGTGGTCCCCATTCCTATTTCGCAGCGAAAGTATGCATATATAATAACACTTCTATCATAGCTTTATTATAGTTTAGTTAATCACGTGTATTTGCAGGGCTAGCTGCATTGAACTGTCACTGGAAAATTGGTCCTGAAAAAATGGTCCTAGGATCAATTTTTCATTGAAAATATTGGTCCCCTGGACCAGAATTTTCTGAAAATAATGGTCCTACCCTGAAAATTTTGGTCCCTTTAAGCAGGGTGACACAATTCTTGAAATAGCTAGCTATGTATGCATAATACATGGTCCACCCGGGCCATTTTTCCTGGAATATTGGTCCGGCGGACCAATTTTTTTCACCGGACCAAAACTTTCGTGACAGAACTATAGATTATTTGAGCCTGTGATTCATTCCTAGGACCATGCAGTGTAGCAACGAGCATGAAGGGCTGGGTACGGCTAGCTACGGTTTAACCTCCTCCCAGGACGCCAGTAAATTAATGCGAAGGGCCTGGGGACGAGGCTAGCTACGTATCTGCATTGCAAGCAATAGCTAGCTCTTCCTATTTCCTTCTACCCTGACTTATGCAAAGTTACATTGACAAGGTAGCCACAAAACACTGACATTTTTCATATAATAGGCTAGTATAGTAAGAGAGTAATAGCAGAGTAATAGCTAGTTATGGCTAATGCCAAGCTTTTACTTGTATTGAGAAACATAAATAATGCTGGCCATGGAGGAAGCCATGCAAGTCATGTGCATGCACCCCCTTCTTGATTAGTGAAGATCGCTACTACTCGTTAGCTCTAAAAGACATGATCAGCATCAATATGAATGATTGAAACTGTAATCATGGACTATTGCAAGGCTATTTACATATATTATGCAAAAGACAATTATCCATTATTAGTTTGCATTGCCAAAAGGAAATTGAAAGGTCACCACTTTGAATGATAATCATAGCTACAAGTCATAGCTTTACACCAAAACATTGAATTGTGCAAATGTTTAGAGCTAATTGCTTCTGTGTTGTTAGGAATAACAATTAGCCTTAAATGACCGAGGCTCCGAAAGATGTTCATTCAGCTTGTTATTCCTTGCATATTATAGTACTGTACATGTAAAAGATGGTTAGATATACTTTACTCCGTTAAACAAATGCTTTTCCCCTAAGTTTATCTGAGAGTTATAAGCCTAATATATTGTTGACTATAACCATGCATACTTGTTTCCGTTACATAGGTATTCCTACTCATACACCTTGTATATACATGATGTGCATGTATGTACATAAATATGGCAGTGAAGTGCAGCGGACAGAAAACTACCTGACAATATGTGTATATAATTATGTTATGCTGCATTATGAGTTGACAAGGCAACCATTGGTAGCAACATTTTCAACACGTGTTGTTTAATATTCAATGTTTACTTAGCAGATGACAGCTTTGTTGCTGGTATATGCATGACATCTTTGCAGCATTTTCAATCTGCCAATCAGGTTTGGGTGAAGTAGACGAGAGATGTTGACTGCCGCGCTTTCTTCCCATGTTCTCACCACCCTCCTTATCTTGCTGAGTTGCACTACGGCAGAATGCAGTGATATTGGACAGAACACCTCCTGCATATCAAGGTACTACGAGTTTGAGGAGGCTGCCATTACCAACAATTCGGAAAACACTGACGCTCTGTTCAGCAAGTTGTACAAACCCAACCAACCCCTTCCCTACTCCCTGGCTATCCTCTACCAAGTACGCCTCACTAATGGAACCACTCAAAGGATCTCCAGGGACCCCACATGTCACAGTGAACTCTGGTTGTGGACCTACTCACCAGTGTTTCTGTTGGCTGAGCCAAGTCTATTCAACAGGTTCACACTCTACACCTTAAACTACTTCAGAAATTGGAAATCACCGACTGTCACTTTAACAGTGCCTCTTCCTTGTAAAGCTAACACCATTGACTTCCTGAAAAGAATGACCATGAGTGTGAGTTGGGTGGAATATTCAACATTGCATGACTCTAAAGCATATCAGCTTGCATAGCTCAATACATATATGCATGGTAATTGAAAAATCAGCTTCCAACCCTAATGTGTATACTCATAATTATATGGGCACACTGACGAATGTGTCTATAGGTTTGCTCCAGTTGGAGGTTTGCGCATATCATATATACATCAAACTACTTACATGGCACAGAAGTGAACAAAAATTGTAGCCTTGGAATGTATAATTATTTTTGTGTTGCTATTCCACTTTTCTTATTTCCTTGGATAATATGTGATGTCATTAGCAAAATGAGTAAGTGTACGAGAACAATTGAGCAAATGTGCTGCATGTCAAGGTTCAGTGCATAGTGCCACACAACTGCATGCAGAGTTGGCACAATTTTGTGCAGTGATACAAGGCACTTCTTAATTGACTGGTGCATGGCACTAGCGAACAGTACTATATACAGGAAGTGACAATGTATGCAATGACATACACACGAGGCACAGCAGACAGTGGCCAAGCCCAGGCTTGAGATAGCTATATACTGTGAAGTTGTTTGACAAAATATGATTGACAATGTGCGTATATTATTAACATATGCCCGGCCTACAACATGCACTTCTGTAGTTTCCTTCCTTTTGCCCTGACAAAACTTATAGCATTTCTTGTTCACTGTAATGCTAGCATCCAAGGAAAGTATTTAGCATACAAGAGCCAACTGAGAAGTTCTCTCTGACTCCAACTATTGAACAACACAACAACTAGGAAAATTATGTGAAAGCCACTACAGTACTATGATACGTATGCATGTGCACAATCAAGTGCACATGCATATCATTAGTCTAGGATCATCGATTATTTTATTAATATGATACTAGACTAAGTATAATTTAATCATGTTAATCTTGAGCATGAATGGAGTAGGAGTAGATGGGTTGGGGTTACTGTTGTAGTACCTTCATGTGCATGACTTTCATGTGTTATAACCATTATGTACGTACATGCAGATCAATGAATACGCTCTAAGAACAAAGGACAGGAACGACCTGCAGCTGGGCTATGTGCAAAGAGGTTGTGGGGTGACTGTGGAAGAAGCAAACATGCTGCCTACATTTGATTCAGTTGAGAAGATGATTGAAATAAAGAGCGTTTCCTTAAGTTTATTAACAGGTGGGATCTATTTTCAGGTCATCCTCATTTGCCTTGGAACTGCACTACTACTGCAGCGTTGGATGCCTGTGATTGTTGACTACTCTCTCCAGAGCACTAAGATGTACAGCATGCTCTGGGCAGTGGTGACTACAGCTGGCATCTTCTGGTCTGTATCTATGGCTGTGAACACCTTCTCCATTGTGACTATGTACAGACAGGGACATGACGAAATTGCTACAGCATCATCAGTGGCGATTTACATTCCAGCAGTTCTGGAGTTCCCCATTGCAGTGAAATTTACCAGGAAATGCAACTTTCCCATTCCCTGCATCTACCTAGCTCCAGTGAAGCTGCTATGCTGCTGTGGGAAGAAGTCAAAAGCTTCATTGGTAGTCCGTGTCTTGTCTCTTTGGGTAGTTCTAACAGCGATTCAACTGGCTTGTGTAAATGGAACTTTCATAGTGATAGCTACAGCCGCCGCCCCCTTCCCTGTTATCTCCAACGTACTGGCAATAATATTCACTATGTTTTGCCTTGTCCATCTGTTTGCCATCATCCTCGCTATGCCTCATCCACATAGACAAGAATCTGGGAGCAACAGAAACGGTAGAAAGCAGTTGGGAGTTGCAGTTCTTCAAGGAATTACATTCCTCTTCTTGTTGGTAACTTTGTTGTCTTTTGTCATGGCTGGAGCAGGATTCAGTTACATCATCAACATCCAGAGCAACCATGAGGCCACATTGTACCTTGGCAATGCTGTCATACCGATAGCTCTGGGTATCACAGGGTTTGCTCTGAGGAGGCTAAACAACATGTGGTGGAGTGCCTACGGTCCAGTGAGCACCGAGAATGAAATGGTCCATGGTTTGATCAATGGCACGAATGGTTACGAGGCTGTTTAACTCACTGAATATCATGTCATGGTTTGAAGTACAGAACTATAGTGTCATTTTTGAAACATGCACTGATATATACAGTTTTGAAGTATGCTTATGTAACAAGTATTATAACTATAATTATTATTCATTGTGCATGCATGAGCAGTGATGCTATTTTTAGTATTTACCTTATTAGCTAAAGCTCTTTTTGGTTTGGTCAGCACTTTTGGCCGGTTGCTGTACTGGCTTGCTGTGAGTTTCATTAAGTTTAATTGTTGCCTGCTGACCATTTGAGTTGTTGCACTTACAATATATAAAGCATGATTTGTAATTGTTTGTGGCTGCAACAGGCCCGTAGACTGATCAAAATGGGAGGGCTCTTGTCAAGCCACACAGGAGCACAATTTTGCTTATTCACTCATGTGATTGCATGGTACTCAAATGCACATATATTGCAAGTTCAAGCAGAAGCATAAACCCTAGCCTTTGTACATTATATTGCAGGTGCAATCTTTTGAGTGCTGCTGCATGAGTATTCAACTGTGCTGCACCACAGGTATATAATTATTCAAAGTAGAATGGAATGAAACTTTTGGGACAATATGTATAGTACTCACGCATTGGCAAGTGCATGCAACTCATACAGTGCTGCTGGGGGTTTAGCAGCACCCCTAACCCTCCTCCCCCTGCAGCCTTGAGACTGAGATGATTGAGGGTTTGATCAATGGCAAGAAAGGATAGTATTACGAGGAAGTTTAAGTAACTGACTATCAGTGACATTAACTTTGCAATAATGTTGCAGTGTGTATTATACAGTGTCACTTGATCAGCCAGTTGTACAAACCCAGCCAACCCTTTCCCGACTTCCTGGCTATCCTCCACCAAGTACGCCTCACTAATGGAACCACTCAGAGGATCTTCAGTGACCCTACATGTCCCAGTGAACTCTGGATGTGGACCTACTCCCCAGTGTTTCTGTTGGCTAAGCCAAGCACATTCAACAGGTTCACTGTCTAAATCTTAAACTATTTGAGAACATGGAAATCACCAACTGAGTTTGTAGAAATTACTGTTTCCTATTCTCATTCAATTGCATTGAATTTGATGCTGCCATAAGAAATCTTGTTACACAGTACGTTAGGCATCACTAGGGTGATTACTGAATGCCCTGCACACATTTACTACATATAATTACTAGCTCCGATATGTGTATCTCATCCACCGGAATGGCTTCAGGTAGTGTATACTTTGTCTAGAACTCCTACATATTAAGTACTGTTCATCAAATATGCATGCATACTGTTCAATCCAATATAGCTGTAAACCATTATTGCCTTGTGTTGCCATCACATAAGAGTACATTGCATCCTGTGGAATGGTTCACAGAGACCTGGCCTGCCGCAACCTGCTGCTAGCTCTGGACAATCTTGTCAAGATAGCAGATTTTGGATTTGCTTGTACTTTGGATGACAGGCAATGCATTGTTAAGGATCTTCCAGCAGAAAAGCAAGCCACTTCTTTGGATGTCACCTGAGGCCTTTGAGCTAAATATTAATATGTACAGTGAAGCTTCAGATGTGTGAGTTGCTCCATTTGCCATCCAATGTCAAAGTGGATGTCTACATGCATGCATCATGCACCATCTGACTTATATACCAAGTAAGTATATACACTTATGCATGCCGCAAACTGTCACTGAGTCTTTGATAACGTAATCTTTTAGTTGAATACTCCACTTCCAACAGATGGTCATTTGAAGTAAACTTTTGGTAAATATTCAGCAAAGGTGAGTGTGTATTTGCAAACATGTAAACATAATATTACATTTGTAAACATAATATTATTAGGTTTTCCAGCATAAACTCTCACGTATGATTGAGTGCTTGAACTCACAATAGTGCACAAAGTACGTGTAACACCATTCAATTCGTGCAGCATGCAGAGCAAGCCGTGTACAGCTACAACAGAGTTGCTGATTTTGCATGGTGCACGTGTTTACATGCAAGCATAATTATTTTGTGGCTGTATTAAAATTAGGTACCTTTTAGTAGCTTATAATTATTACAACATAATTAGATTAATTGTTAGCTATAATAATTAAATATAATTTCATGTGAGTTTAGGCCATTTTAGTTCCACAAGGCAATTATTATATTACATTATTTAATTACAGTAATATGTATACTCCTTGGCAGTTTTAGCCTGATTTTGTCAAGGACCACTTCACCAATGCACCCACTATTTAGCGTACAGACACCACATCAGCAAGTTGTGGCACATCCCATCTAACATGTTTCTGCAATCACCATTTTATAAACTTAACATCTATAATATAATTGTAATAATATTATCGAGATAGTGCCACACAACTGCATGCTCCAGTGGACCACCAAGTCATGTGGTACCCCACTGTCCGAAGCACGTTACTCTGCCTCTCTAAGTTGTACCGCTGCGTGGAGAGACCCACCTTTGAGGGGCTGGCCCAGGAGGCTCTTAGTGGAGGTGTCCTATCACTGCAGTCTGCTAGTGGTCTCATTGCGACCAAAAAGGCAAGTGCACATACGAAAGACAATCAGTTCAAGCAGACACAGTCTGTGAGCCTCTAGGTGACTAGTAATCAAGTAACTCACACAGCAAGTGAACAGTCA
>OZ025880.1:2641312-2653812 GCA_964019415.1 Ianthella basta
TTGGGTCCTCCTCTTTGAGCTGTAGAGCAGTTGGGTTAGCTAGAGTCTCCATTTCTATGGCATCTGCATTCTCATTCTCATTCCCATCCCTGTTTGCAGCAGCTGCGCCTGATGGGCTGTATTTCTTCTTATGATACCTCTTGTGTCTGTAAAGTTGGGGACAGAAGAACAGCAGCTTGTGGTTGCAGTCAAATCTACGTATAACTGCCACCTCAGAAACAAGGCATCAGGAAACCATACTAGTAGTAACATTTCTGAAAACCAAGTGGAATTGAAGATAATAACAACATATTCAGGTCATTCATTTCCATCAGATGCAGCATTCCACTTGAACATTATAGAGTAATATATATACACACCATGTACATACACACTGTGTCTGTATATATTATGTACGTGTCTCACATTTCCATGCCAATGACTATAGCAATGTACACCACTGCATAGAAGTATGGGATTATTGTGAGGATGACGATGAACACAGATGCTGTTGTTGTTTCAGGAGCTTTGAAGTAGCTGATCGATACCAGGAGCAAGTTGAGCAAGATGGCCGTCTCAATGACGTTGTTGCGCATCTTCTTATAGGGCTTGGCAAAGACATGCACCAGGAGAACCACAAAGGCAACAAGAAAGTTAACCATCTGCAATTATCAGTGTGAGGGAAAGAGGAAGAAATCACCCAGGTTAAGTTCATTTAGTGGAGAAAGAGGGCACAAGCTTACTCCTTTACAAGGATACAAATTATAACACGTCAAATTTAATGATGAAGGTTATAAAGTGTAGTACACATATACAGCTCTGCAGTATAACAATTGCATATAATAATAATACCATGGTATATATTCCGTATACACAGTACTGCCTATGTAAATGCACAAGTGTTATACAACAGTGTAACATACTGCCTGGACGGCTGCTGTGCTCATGCATGGAACATATGCACACTACTGCTTGAAATGCAATGTACAGTAAGTGGATGTGACTTACTGCAAGAAGAGAGGCATCTAGGTAGACACCAAAATAGAAGGCAAGAAGAAAAAGGAGTCTCCGACCGAGGTCCCATCCTGCATACCAGTGTCGAGATTGGTGCAGGTCTTTTGACACTTCATCAGTGAAGTGATACAGATCAAATTTCTACGCAGAATACAATACAGTAGTGAATATCACACTTTGAATAAAGCATTGTACACTTGCAGGCAGCACCTAAAGCACTAGTGTAAATGAGCTGTTAGCCTTTTCACACAGAAATCAGATAACAACCTAGTCTCATTCCTGACCCAGTAGCCAGCTGTCATTTTAAAAGTTGCCTTGAGCAAATAAAATGGCAGCTGGTGGACAGCAGTGGGTATAAGACTGCTTACAACCAACTTCACTTCTATATACTTTATATCAACTTGTGTTGTCTCTGCTCTTTTGCACTGGTGTGGTTTTCAATAATAATAATAATAATAATAATCTTATTATAATATAAACGTAACGCACATTTTCGTTGTTCGGGATAATCTCCTTCAATTCTGGACGAAACGTCACGAAACTTGGCAGGATTACGAAGAGGGGGACTGTGAGTAACCTCGCCGAGCCGAAATTTGGTTTAAGGTCGTTCCGTCCGAGTTCTTGCCACTTTTACGGTCGCCGCCATATCTAAGAGATAGGGAAAAGATCGCGTTTGGTTGTGCACGAACTCCTCCTTCAATTTTTCACCAATCTTTGCCAAACGTGGAAGAGTATATCATGGCAATACGGGGGGTGATCTAAGGTGGTTAGTGCCTTCACCGCTGGACTCCTTTAAACGAAATGGATTAACATAAGTAAATTCTGTACGTACGGAGTTTTACGGAACGAGTCTACGGAATACTCCCAATTAAATGGACGGTTCTGATTGGTTAAAAGCTCAAATTTCAAAAGATATGCTGGGAACCCACCCGAAGGGCGGGCATTCAGCTAGTAATAATAATAATAAATTGCAGTTGTCTTACATGGGATCACTGTACTGCCATCATCACTCTTTGTTAACAAACATAAATTCATGCCACTTTCATCCAGTGCTGAGATAATTCAGCTAACACCAGCAAGCATGCCACAATGAGATTGCATAGAACTCACCGTCCACCTTTTCTTTGTGAGAAGGCATAGCAAGAATGGTGCAGTGAACACAAACCCAAAGATGACCAGCACACTGAAGACTAGGAACGGTACAAAGTTGGCTGCTTGGCATGACTGAGTGCCATCGTACAAGTAGACCTGGTCAGGGTGCAGGCCATGAGGGTGGGGGTGGAGAGAAAGTGAGACAGAGAGGGAGGGGTGTGGGAGGGGAATACAGCGAGGAAGAGGAGAAACAGTATTATTCAGTTGATGTGGCAATTGTACTGTATGCACATCATGGCATCATTCAGTATACTATTGCGACAAACATTGCCAAGAAATAGTCACCCTGCTGAACAGTTTGTGTGTGTGCAAACACTCACACTTACACATACACACACACACACACACACACACACACACACACACACACACACACACACACACACACACACACACACACACACACACACACACACACACACACACACACACACACACACACACACTATTTGTACTTGTATGTGGCAATGTGAAACCCATTAATGGGATGAGCCAGCAGGTGTCAACAAGACAGGTGGTCATGTTGGCAGCAGAGACACCAGCCTCATCTCCCTAGTTGTATGCTCCCTCACACTCACAACCACATCCACACCCACCCAACCACCCACATACACACATACACACAGCACACACACAGCATACATCATACATCTCAAACACACATCACACACATGCACACACACAAGCATACACACACTCTTCTATGCACACAACACACACAGCACACACAGTCACACACACGTGCACAGGAGAGAGCAGGAAATTAGGATTGATGGTAACATTCAGTTCATGCCCAAACACAGCAGTGTTGCTCCTTACAAAGTCTGTGTTTGTCACTCGACAGCTGGCAATGAGAAAACTGGTGTCCGCAATGTATGTGTAGATGAAGAGCCCAAGGAGAGAAAGGCCATGGAGTGCACTTCTGGAGCTGATGGCACTGATGTATCGGGCACTGTAAAGCAGCAAGCGAGTAGAGTGCACCATATGGTACGTAGGTCTTGGCACACAGTATGTCTGCATAGTCTCATCCAAACTCAATTGTTGCACAATCATTTCATTCAGAAGGGTATGGACACACATATGTATGTGCACATCATTCATTGCACATGCTATGGCTCACCAGATGATATAAATGATAATGGTGCCCAGAATAAGTATTGGAGGGATATAACTGAGGAGGGCTACAATGTGAGCTGGAAGGATCTGGGAGACACACAAGGAAATGGGGATACTGAAGGAAAAGAGATTGAGGAAGTAGCCAAGTCCCTGTAGTGGAACAGAACAGCAGCACAGTCAAACAGTGAACATCACACACAGCAGTTAGAATGCCAGTATGATGTAAACCCCATGTGAACACTTACAGCCAATGATAAGTTGCTCTCAATTACAGTATAGGGAAGGAATACAAATCCAATGACCTGGATGGCAGCAGAAGGAACAATACAAGCTGGAAATTCATACATAAGACACAGCAAGTCAATTGAAAAGGGGTATTGAGGAAATGAGGAGCAACTGGGTGCTTTGGATGCTAGAATAGAGTAAAACAGGCTTACATAAGTAATGGCAACTAAATGAACGGGAAATATTTCATTCACAAATAATATGCATACGCACACATAGTCATATAACCAAAATACACAACTCACACACACACATACCTCCGCATAGAACACAAATGCTCTCAACTCTGCAGGGTGTCCAATGTCCAGAATCAAGACAAACAAAGACACTACTATCACAGCAGCACCTGTTGAAGTAAATATGCGTACACATTAAGATAGTGCACATGAGTTCAGGAGAGTACATGTAGACACACAATAGCACAACTTACACCAGAGGAACAACAATCCTAGGCCGATATCACAATTGTTACTACAGAACAGCAAGTCCAAAGACACCCAGTTACCACTGGGACAGGAACCACATAAGAAACCTGTGTAAATGAAAGAAAACGACAATGTTGACAGTAATATGATGTCAAAAGTTCACTGATCGGCATTCATAACCTTCTCTGATTAAGCAATTGCAGAGTAGTTAGAGAATCAACACTTATACTCATGCAGAGTTAGCTATTGCACATTCAGCAAAGAAAGGACAAGAAATGGGCACATTGAGCTTCTGCAAGTATTTCGCATTTAGGACTCAGTCTGATGCACTTTCAAAGTAAATGTAATTCTGAGCCCTTCAGAGTCATGCAAGGTACATAAGTATGTACAATTGGAATTTAATGGGTTAGATGAAGTTAATGGCGTCATCACGAACAGCCGCCCAGGCATGCAAGCATACACGGGCCCTACGCGGACGATGACAGAGGGCATGAAAGCACAGTGCATGAGCCACTCGAGCATGCACAGTTAGCTACCTCGTGGAAGGTGACGGTGGTGCCCGCATCTGATGGTTTGGCAGTTTTTTCCTTTCCTGCTGTTGTCGTGGTCTATCTCATGCTCAGGATTGTTGTCGCTGCCTGGCATGGCAGACTTGCACCCGCAAGACCTAGAGCCTCAAGGTATGTACGCAGCTATGCCCTAGATTTGTCAATTGCATGTGAGCGGGCCGTCCCAAGCCCATAGCAAGGCAGACAGCTGGTGCGTACATCCCCTTAGCGGGAGAAGCACCTGGGCGCAGCGTAGAAACAGTCCCCAGCAGGGCAAGCAAAAGGTGGCCCAGTCGGGTACAAGTGGCCCAGTGAGTTTCCCCAGCCACTGCTGCAGCTACAAAGGCAGTAGGGGGGCTCGCGCTGCCAGTTTATATGGCCTAGGCGCCACCGGGGATGAAGGCCCTGTGTTATGTCAGTGCTGTCCCATATTTGTCGCATGCAGGCAATGTGGGCACCCTCTTGGGAGCAGCTGAAGTCCCCACATTGTTGAATCAGGGTGACTCAAGCACCGGAAGCACCCCAGCAGTCCTGGCACAGCAAACCTCCAGCACCAGTTGGGCGGGGTCTGGACGGGGGGAAGGCTACTCCCAAGCCACAGATAAGACAAGGGGGGAGGCAGGAACGAAGGCTGAGAGTCAGCTAGACTTAGTGTTACCAGCGTCTGGACTGCTGCCAATTCCAGGACACCTTGTTAAGGCGATCAAGGAAGGCAGGTTCATTGAGCTGAGTGACCTCCTCCCTGAGGCTCTGCGCGAGATGCCATTCGAAAAGGCTAGCAAGAAGAAAGAGGACACCAAGGGGAAGAGGAAGCATACAATAGTGACACCATTGGACTGGATGGTAGCATTAACCGTGTACACAGCCACTATGGTATGCTTCAGCCCAAAGTGGGCATTCAAATTGGCTGCGTATTCATCGATCATCCTCACACTGGCACAGGACATCAAGGGCACAGCCTGGATGAAATATGACAGACACTTTCGCCAGGCGGCAGCGGTAAACCCAGCTACAGTGGCATAGGATATCTGGTTAATGTCAGTAACAGAGTCAGCATCGTCCCTAGGAGCGCATCCACCATCGCAGCAGTGCTCACCCCCAGCACAGTGATCAGTGGAAATCTGCAAAAAGTGGAACAAAGGGTATTGCCCTTTCAGCCACTGCCGCTTTCGACATGTATGCTACGCATGCCAGGAACCAGGACAAATATAACAAGGGAATGCAGAATGGTCCGTGGAACCCCACAGGCCCCAGCTGAGGGCCGGGGAGTCACGACCAGCAAGCCATGAGCACAAGGGAGTCCCGTTGATCTGGGAAGTATACCAGGCACAGGCGCTACATGCATAAGAGCAAATTGTATTTCATTATGACAAGAATGAGGAGGGTAGAGAGGTAGCAAGCAACACAGAGCTGATCAGCATAAACTTCACTGTTCACTCTAACTTTTCTTATAAACCTCTGTTAGTCACGTAGCTGTACGCTGTTGGCATTATGCTATATATAAAGTATGGAAAGCACTTGCATAGCAACTACTGTACATGCAAGGGGGGGGGGGGGGTCACGGCAGCTCAGCAGGGGGCCCCCTAGCTGCATAGTGCCAGGAGGTGATCATAGCCAATGCATGCTCAAGCCAACATGATATATAGGTTCTAGTTGGCTCTATTAAGCTGTTGCCCCACCCCATGCATGCAATAGGTGAGATGCCAACAGCTACCTCAGTGCTAATGGCATCCATCTTGGCTCAGCAGTTCGTCAAGCTGCAAGCTCCCCCGTTCCACAAGCCCCTAATCGAAGGGGTCCCGCAGGCTATGAGCAAGAAGCCGATTGTGACACCTCTGCAAGCAGAAGCTAGGCAGAAGGCGCTAGTGGCGCAAACCAACCAGGAGTTGGTGACAACACTGATAGAAGGGATGTGTTCAGGATTTAGGGCTGGGCTGCAAGAGTCATTGGTTGGGCATCTAGTACATGCAACTAAAGTCCTCCCACTAGGCAAGGCATTCCTGAACACTTTGTTTGCTATCAAAGCGGAGCTGAAGTCAGGGCAAGCTCGCCGAATCAGCTTAGATGCCTGGGATGAACTGGCAGGGTGGGACTTCCTGCTAGATATTTGGGTGGGGCTATCCGTATGGTAATTCCTGTTATTAAGGTGCACAGATCACCACCCATACTTTGATGCGTCAGGCTCCTGGGATTGTGGGGGATGGGCCTTGCCCCATTGGTTCCAGATCCCATGGTCCAGGAAAGCTCCACTAGCTACCTTTGCCCTGCAAGAGCTTTTCCTGATCGTATTAGCGGTAGTTGTGTGGGGCCCATGTGGAAGGGTCACCTGGTGCTCTGCCTTTGTGACAATGCAGCGGTTGTCTCGCAACTTAATAAGCTGCATGCCTGCGACATAAGAGCCAGCCATATGCTGAGATGCCTGGCATACCTGCAGGCAGTGTACGACTGTAGACTTAGAGCAGTTCATGTCGCAGAGACAAGGAACTCCAGTGCCGATGAACTGTCTCATAATAAAGTAGATAGTTTTCTTGGTAAGCAACCACAAGTGTCCCCCATTCCCACACAGGTCCCACTCACGTGGGTGAATCTAATTGGCCAACCAAACCCAGATTGGACATCAGCCCATTGGAGAGCGAATTCAACGATTCTTTGAAGCAGGCATTGCTGAAAACACAATGAAGGTATACTAGGTGGGATGGAGCAGATACCAAGCGTTCGCAGAACAGTTCGACATCGCCCCCACCCCCATCACCTCAGAGAAGGCGACACTCGCACATGTAGGAGCACAAGGACTCGCAGTGTTGACTATTGAGGCATACCTGGCGGGGCTCAGGCATTACCGAATCCAAGGAGACCCCTCAGATATGAATTCCTCACTTCATACTCCCTTCATTAACCTTATGCTGAAAGGTATAAAAAGGGTCAACTCGGCAAAGAAGTCAACCCAGGTCTGGTTGCCCATAAGCACTTACTTGCATCCGAGCCACTTTGCGTGGAGAATAGGATGGTGTGGGCCGCTTGCTGCACTGTTTTTTATTTTGGCTTTCTCCGGTGTGCTGAGTTCTTTGCCCCGGATGATGCAATCTTCAACCTGGTGGTCTACCTAGGTATCACAGACATATCATATGTGCATGCAGAACCCCAGCCGTACATAATGGTAAACATCAAGGCATCAAAAACAGACCAGTTCCACAAAGGCACTTCAGTGTCACTGGGAGCTATGGGGACAGAGCTTTGCCCAGTTGCGGCTATTTTGGATTATTTGCAAGCACGTGGTGGTGCACCAGGTCCATTATTCATCGATGCAGATGGTTCGCCACTGCGCAGGAAGCTGTTTGTGTTCAGGGTGCGAGCTGCCCTAACCCAAGCAGGCGTAAAGGGGGAGCACTTCAATGGTCACAGCTTTAGGATCGGCACAGCCACATCTGCAAGCCAAGCAGGAGTGGCAGAGTCCACGATAAAAGTGTTAGGCCGTTGGCAGAGTATGGCATACCAAGGATACATCCGGCCAGCAGCCCAAGCGCTGGCAGGCATCTCCAAGAAGATTGTACAGAAGGCGAATCATTAGTGATTACTTTAACAAGTTGAATGAACGTACGTAGCTGTTGCTATATAAACACTGGCAACTTTTTCTTTCCTTTCTCCATCCGATCTGGCTTTCCCCTTCCCTCTTTAATAATTTAATGGTAATAGAAATACTTTAAATCACCTGGGGATACGCCTTAGTAGGCCTGGGCACGTCCCCCATGTGTGACTATTTAAGTAGATTAGATAATTAGTGGGGTTAAGGGTCATAGGTCAAAGGTCATGGGGCATGTTCAGCACCTTTAAAACCAAGCCAGGGTTCTGGTTTTGAGTCAGTCCCCTGGTGGACAACCAGGGTAGGTGGGTAGTTGCAGCTCAAGCTAGTGATAGATGCTTGCCTAAGTAAGTGCTACTGTATATAGCACTGAGTACGCACGTGTCTACGCACAAGCTAGTAGCAGTCGCTATATTCTAACGAGTAGGAGATGTAAGACATTAACTAATGATAGGAATGTTACCAACATGCATAGGTGGTTTGGAAGACAGTAGGCCTAGTGTGTCTGAAGAAGATGAAGGTGTAGGCTGGTGGATTGGATCACCTACCTGATCTCCCTGAACTGCACTGTGCATCCTGGTCATCAAACTTGAAGCGGCATCCTGGAAGTCTTCCCACACTGTCACATGATGTATACCCAGGAGGTGCACCATTTATTACTACCAGCTCCTTGCTCTCATTTAAGACATAAGCATATGCTCCATTCTGAAACAATCAGGAGAGAGTGTTACAGATGAAAAGTAAAACATGACTTTCTGAGATAAAGGTATGGCTAAAGGCATAATCATATGAGAATAAAGAAGAAATGGTAGCCGAGAAGACCACATTTGAGTAACCTAGCCCAAACCTGCACTACAAGTGGATGGGTTACAGCCATCATTTACTGACGGCCAAACTCAGATACACTATAGATGACATGGTGTGCCCAAACCATTACATGCCAAACAGCTCTGCAAACACCGTTCCCCGAAGACTGTGGCATCACTGAGTACACCATTGCTGAAGGAATTATCCTTTAAAGGAGTGGGACTAGAAATGGTAAAAATTAATGGTAAATGGTACCTAATGCCATGATTCACTTGTCCATGTCCTCATTGGCCAATGGGTCATCCGTCCTCTGTTGTATTTGGGACTATACCCCACAGGAGAAATGCTGGGTAAGCTTTCTACTACAATTGAATTGCTTAAACTTGTTCTAGAAACACTTGCATTCTTTGAATACACAAAAAATAAGAAGAAAGATAAAATTTGAGCCCAGCAAACAGAGAGCGTCGAGCGCAGCCATTTCACAATGTCCGTCCGTGATAATTGGAGTGGTCTTGCAGAAAACTCTTTAGTTAGGTTATTTATTAGATCATTCTACAAACACATTTCGTTCGACTGAGAGACGGCAAAATGCCATTAATAATGATTTTAAGCTTTGAAAAGATCAACGAAAGCTTTACCATTTGCAATGACAGATCATATGCACATGAAGCCATACAAATACCTATGTAAAACTGAGCAACACAGAGGCACCTTTGGCGCCCCAAATGGCATTCGTATGTCCACTGATATCAAACTGTTCTGCTGTTCCTACTTAAAGCTCAGCAGCTACGTATATACAGAATTGCACAATGTAATACATATGTACCATTATGGATGGAAGGTATGTATGAAGAAAACTGGGCTGTACTTACTTTAGCGATGCCTTTATGCCATTATGAGTTATATGAACAATCAATTAGCAGATTGTTCTCAAAATCACAAACCTGTCAGATTTATTTCTCACCGAAACTTCCGGCTATACAGTAGTACTGTAGCTACAGCAGCCTACATATGGTACCGTACATTAACAAAATAATCATATGTACACTTTTCCTAGCCACCTGTGTATGTACTGTACACACAAGTGTGCGTAGTTGAACATGATACACTCACCCTCACAAACAGGTATCGGCCATTGGATTCACACCTTAAGATATCACTGTTATCAGAGTCACACTCACAGAGGCCTCCCCTACCACGTTTGTACCCTGGATGACAGGAAGTCACATCCAGACTGATGTATGATGATTCTCCCTGTGCAAAAGAGAGAAACAGCACAGAAATAATAAAGCAGCTCAAAATGTTGAAGGTTGTGTCTTGTACACTGCAGTTCGCCAATGTGTTGGTCTCAAACCCACACTGCATTGCTAGAAAGAAAAGTGGTGATAGCTTTTGCTCATGTTTACAATTCCAACTAAAATGCAGTAACCACTCAGTGGCTACTACTAGCCACACTACAGATACATAGTATTACCCATGGCCAAACAAACCTCTGTCAGTGGCAGTCCTAACTCCAGTTGCAGCTGTGTTGTGGTTACTGGTCCAGTTGACATTGAGCCATTATCAGGGACAACAGCAGGTACCGTAAAGGGGACACTGTTCAACACATGATTTAGTACTATTTGGGTGCTCTGAAGTAAAGAAAAGGATGGTGCCTAACACTATGATTACATGTAGCTACTCCACTGCTTGGCAAACAGTGTACCATATGTGTATGTTGTTGTTAGTGATGAAATACAGTTACTATTACTCATACCTAGACAACTGTAGAGCAACGGGGGGCACCTGTCATTATAATCAACACAAGAAGCTAATGCAACCATGAAGTGTGGCATAGTCAATAATGACAGCCAAGTAGGTAAGTGCAAGCAGGTGTGGCATGAACATAAGTACTAAGACAAC
Source organism: Ianthella basta (assembly GCA_964019415.1). NCBI lineage: Eukaryota > Metazoa > Porifera > Demospongiae > Verongiida > Ianthellidae > Ianthella > Ianthella basta. The sequence continues at coordinate 2,652,121 of OZ025880.1, forward strand.
TGGTTTGCAAAGCTACTATTAATGTGTTTTGGTAAATGTAAGGGCAAGAAGCAACAACTGCTAACAGCTGACATCAAGTGTGTAGGGGCGGAGAGGAAGTAGGATGACAGAGACCGAAGTACTTAGTGGTTGGATAGAGTATACAGTAGATGCTGTAGGGAAGGTAGTTGAAGGTTGTCCCACTGTTGCTCAGTGGAAATTGACTGTGGACAAAGTTCAAGTGCATGTCTGGAGGTTTCCATGGTTACTATTCCAGTAGTTCATGAGTGTTAGCAAGCAAAATTGGCATCATCAACTCGTCAGCGTGTGGCTCACACAGGCTTACACAAACAACGTTCAAATACCTAAGTTAAATTTGGGCTTTAAGGTGGATGCACTTACATACAAATAGTCTTGTACAGGACTGGTAAGTGACACGCGTACAATAGAGCCACTATATTCACCATCACAGAGGGCCAAGTATCTATGACACTACTGTGGAATAGTCTGTACATATTGCTGTATACAGAAGATGGCTGTTTGGTACAGTATACATGACCGGGCAATGAGAACTCTCACAGCTACTGAAGGCTCTTTAGCGTTGAAACACCCTGGCAATAAAGTAAGCAAACCATCCACACTCAATGTCACCCACAAATGTTTGAGTAGCAAGTACCGTATAATTTCTAATATAGTCGCCGCCCCAATTAAAGCGCCCCCCTAGGGAGTACCCTATTTTTCCCATTCCAATTGTAAGTGCCCTTGGGCATTGTAAATAATATCAGGCGGCGCCTAAATTATTGGAGCAGAATATAATATTCTGCACTATACCGCATGTGCTGAATGTGAGACAGCAAAATGGGGGCCCTGGTGGAATACGCTAACCGCGTCGCTGCTTCATTTACATCCACAGAACGTAAGAAGAGGATAGTCAAGCGACCAGTGGGGAGACCAAGGAAGCGCCCACTGGAACTGAGTGGTGCAGGCTGACAAAGAAGACATCCAGGTGGCACCTGTATTTGCTGATTGCGAGGAGCCCACAAGTGCCAAGTCCAGTCAATGCCAGTACACCGTGAAACAGAAGCAGCGCACTGTTCTGTACGCAGGCGCTCAAAAGTACTATTACGCTCTAATACACGTGCTAGGCACCCCTCTAATTGAAGCGCCCCTTGGTCATTGCATATTTTTGGCCGCTCTAATAATAAGTGCCTTTCATCACTGGAATTATTTTTAAAGGGCGCCTATATAAACTATACAGTATGTATTTACCCCATCCCTGCAGTACCTGAATCTTTTGGTTAGCTTCGTTGACACTCATCAGACATGTCCGACTGTTGTTGAAAAAGTCCTTGCACTGAACATTGAACAAAACACCTTCCCCAGACTGGGCAAACTTAATCTGCAGCAAAATAGAGTTAGGGACGGTTCAAAGAGACAAGGACTAAGTCTTGTACACACCTTAGTGTACTGGTATGCAATAGCAAGGTAGCAGTAGGAGTGCACACACACACACACACACACACACACACACACACACACACACACACACACACACACACACACACACAACACACCAATATGGGTGAGACAGCTGTCTGTGGCTCTTCTATTGTTCGAATGAAGTAGGAGGAGGTGATCACTGTTGCCATCAATAGTACACCTCCCCCTTCCCCCTTCCCGTTCCATTCTCACCAAGACACCATTACCAGTGTA